>LGRX02033843.1:0-56899 GCA_001247695.2 Cymbomonas tetramitiformis | reverse complement strand
GCGGAGGAGAGGGGGGGTGGTGGGGGAGGGGAGAGGGGGGGATGGCCCCTCCCCTATAGGACAGAGAGCCATCTTTTATTGCAAGTCTTTTGAAAATTATTGCAGGAGGGTTTGAAGAAAGTCATTTGTTTTTTGCACAGCTTCTGTTTCCGTCATGGTCTCATCGCCCAGGATGTCAACTGTATGCGGGTCGGTGTTCAAGGTGGTGGGGGTGTTTAACAGAAACAAGTCTCGCCTATTTCTGGTGTGTTGCCTACAGATTCTTGAAAGTTTTTTAAGGAGAGGTTTAATCTTGCCACGGGGAACACCTATCGTTTTGAGGACAGTACCGAAAAGAGGAGGGAGGTACCCCATGAGTGTAAGTGCTTTGGGCCATTTCACGGTGCTAATGAAGGGCTTAGAAGCTACGTTGGTGATTGTCGTGTCATGGTGACCGCCATAATAATGCTCAGCACCATTCTGATGATAGGGGGGGTCTTGGGTGGGCCATGGGCACAACGAAGAAGGGAGTACGTTGGATGTCCCTTTCGTTCAGAACTTCATTCCAAATATCAGGGCTAACTCCGGTGTATTCTAGTCTCCTCTCCGTGACTCTGGACTTAGGAAGGACATTGAGGAACCATCTAGCAATCTTTTTCTGTGTAGGCCTCCAGTCAAAGGCTGGTTGAGTATCGCTGGGTGCACTGTCTATAGCTATGATAACGACATCCGAAAAATCATCCTTATAGCATCCGCCACCTGGGAGAACGTAGGGGTCATCACCCGTCCAATAACCATGTGGGATAAATGGAATAGTGTTATGCAGGAATCTGAAAACAAGTTTAAATCCTTTATCAAACCATCTTTTTTGGTTTTTGGGAGACAGTGGAAGAATCCATGTTCCTGAAAATCCGGGTACAGTGTTGGCCGCTTTATGTCCCATTTCCAAGGTGGTCATAACCGCCGAAGATTTGCCCTTATCCTTTCCATCAAAGGGGGGATTTCCGTAAACTATTCTGCCAATGCCTGTTAACGGGTCCACGTAGGCATCCCAAGCGAGGCCATCAAATCCGATTTTCCCATGATAACAGAAGGGCCTGAGGGCTTTTTTCATTCTAGTGGTGGGTATGCATCTTCTCGAGTAAATTCTAGGGTGGGCATTTAGTGGGTTGGAGAAAAGTTCACAGCCGTTTCTGTCAAGGTTTCTGTCATCCACCAAAATATCTAAGAGGCTTCTTCTTATTGCATAGCAGTTTTTAGGGTCTCCCGATTCAAACTTACATGCATTGAGGGCTTCATGGATATCGTGTGCCCTATTCGAGTACTCCGCAAGTGAGCATGGGACTGCTTTGTTGGAAAGGCGGTGCCAAGCCAAAAGTTTCCAAAACTCTTTCTTTTGGACATATTGGAGTTCGGGATATTTAATTGTTCCCTTAACATGGTCCACTTCAGGCTTTGCGGTCACAGCAATGGTATTCTTTTTTGAACTTGATGGACGGTACATGCTGGCTTCCGGGAGAGCGTGTAAGTATAATTCCTCATTCATTTCCTGTCTTAGGTCAGCAAGTGGAAAAAGTTTCGATGGTTGTGTTCTGATATATGTGGTACCCTTTCCAGGGTTTAGTAGTTTAGGTTTTTCTGAGATTTCTTCAGCGATGATTTTCCTTAGTTCGATATCTTGGGTTGTTCTAAGATTATATAAACTATCATTATGTCCTGGGCATTCAAGTTGGATGTGTTCGAAGGTGCATTTTGTATTCTGTTGGCAGTAGGGGCAGTTTTCGGACCCGATTTTCCCGAGTTTAAATAAGCGTGCAGGAGAGGCTTGAAGACCCAGGAGTTCTCTACTTCTAGAAGCGGTGAAAGCTTTAGGTGTCATTTTGGAAATATCTTTGGTGGGGGCGGCGTTATTCTCGTTGAGCATTCTCAGATGCTTCCCTTGGGACTGTAGGGTTCTCCAACTATGATAGTGTGAGAGTCGTTGAATTCTTCTGATGTGACTACGTATATCGCCTAAAATAGGGACCTCAAAAAAGAATAATGAGAAGGGTAGTTCCTCGGCAGGGTCGTAGCGAGAAATGTCAAAACAGCCCCCTCTGAATGAGGCTCTTTTAGCAGTACGGTCCACTCTGTCATGGACTTTGTCATTATTGTGACCCCTGATCCATTTAAGGATGATTTTACTGTGGTCTCCTTCACTGTAGAAGCCAAGTTCTTCTAGCAGTAGGCGAACAGCCTGCACATCTCTGCGATTAGCTTCACGTAGTTTGTCCCGAGCACTCATGGACCTGCCATCCTTTGTTACCGCAGATATTGCTGCCATGGAGTCAATGGCATGTACCATTGGAGTAATAGATTTGAGGAGTTTCTCTTTTTGTTCTGTGAGTAGAAATCGCAGTCCCGCAATTTCAGCAGATGTGCTACTCGGGTTTTGGATATCCTCCTTGATAAGGAGCCCCTGTGCGGAGAAAGTTCTGGAGGGGGGGATATTCATCTTCCGTACAAGTGGCATCCCGTTGTCAAAGTTTTTTATAGCATATGCTGCCCCACTGCATGCTGTTTTCTTTCCAGCAAAAAGGGAACCATCGCTTGCCATATCATAGTCTTCCATTTGTTTGCTCTTTTCGGCGTTGGAGGTGGATTCTTCTTCCGAGTCGCTGGGGCAGCTGTATTCACTTTCTTCCTCCGCAGTTTTGTTTTTCATTCTGGCAATAATGGTTTCATACTGTCTGTCTGAGATGTAATCATAGTGTGAGTTGATATCACTAACTGTAGCAAGGACAGAAGAGGGCGGGTCCATATGGTCATTGTATTCAAAAATAGAACCTGCTGGAATTAGGATGCAACCGTCATTGGTGATGCTATATTCAAAGTCGTATTGAAGACTTTTGGTACCTTTGATTCTGACAAAGACATTAGGGTTTATGGCATCGTTACTGTATTCTGTATATTGTATTGACATGGCCTCTAAGTCAATATTGGTAATGTGAATAAGAGAGATGGAATTTCGGTCACCATTCCCTTTCCAATGAAATTCACCCGTGTCGGGGGGTACTATGTTGTCTCTATATTGTTTTTTGACATATCTGGCCTGTGGGTCCAAATCTACGGGGTTTTGAAGCATTTCCTTTTCGATTTCGGTTAGCCATCCAGGGGGTCTACTGCCATTCAGCCTGAAAAAACATTTACTTTCTTGCCAGTTTTTTAACATTCCACCGCAAGGAGTTAGAAAGGAACCTGTGTGCTTGAGGTTGTATTTTTGTATTGCGGAGGTAATATTCCTCGACATGTAGAGTTGTCTGGGAAGGGTGGTGATTAATGTATTTTCACCCGCTTCATTTTCAGGGTAATTTTTAGAGTCAATAGCGTATCCAAGTTTTGCCATAATGTGACCTGTACGCCTAAACCAGTTAAAACGTTTGTCTTTAGTATGGCTGTAGGTTGCATAGTGCGATAAGGGGAAACCCGATATAACATTTTTACCCATTTCGTTGTTCATGTTTTGAATTATTATTTTAAGCCATAGATTGCTATTTCTACGGTATAGTGAGATGAGGTGGGGATCAGTGATACGGTCCGTGTGGTTGTGTTGCCAATATTCGTGTTCATCCGCGGAACACAGGGTGTTCATAGTTTCGGTGATACACGACGCGGTTACAACATCAAAGACACTATCAATACCGTACCCGCCTTGGCAGACTGCTGTCCAGATTATTTGGTGATTGGTGTCAACTGGGCAGCCCAGATATTTAATTATAAACGAAGCTATCATTTTGTCTAATTCAATTGCGACATTCTTTGAGGAGTTGGCAATTGCTGAGGTAACTTTAAGGGGGTATGCCATCCTCGGAACTACAACCGCATTTATAACATATCTTAGCTGGTGTAGAGTCATGTGTTGCAGTTGGATGGATGTGAGAGTAGATTTAAGTCTGTCGATAAGAATTTCCGCCTGTTTGTCCCATTCCCCATTTAGTGCAAACCATACTCCGAGATATCTGTTTACCTCTTTGCTGTTGGAGAAATCGAGGAATTCTGGTGACTCAGGGGGTATCCATTTCGAATCAATGGAAGGACTTGGGTCATTTGTATTGGGCTCCAGGTGACCCCCTGAGATGAGTAAATCATCGGACGGGTCATATCGCGTTACTGTTTTGCCCTGAGGTTTAATGCGCTTTCTGTAAGAGTATTTGGATTTCTTAACATTGATGGGAATACCAATGAAGCTCATAAATTCATTAACTACACCTAGCATGTCTTGAACTTCGTCTTTAGTTTTCCCCACGAGAATGATGTCATCACAAAAGAACCGTGCAAAGATATTTAAAGTAGTGTCCTTTTCTAATAGGTTTTGGGAGGGAGGAATAACATTATTTCCTGGTTTGTCTGGTCTATGGCGTTCCGAGTTCAGTTCATATCCATATGTGGATCCTGTCGGGTTTACACCGTTTGCTCTATTTGCTAACCAAATTGCCAGAATGTCCATAATGGCTACAAACCTAAGTGGGCTCAAAACTTCTCCCTGAGGGACTCCACATTCTAGGGACCATTCATCCGTGAGGCCTTCTTCAGTGAGTATCATTCTAGAAGCATCATTGGTAATGTCTGAGATGATGTTGATTATTTGTGATGGGAGTCCCAGCTTTCTCAGCGCTAAATTGCTCATCCAGAATTCAGCTCTGTCAAATGCTTGTTTGAGGTCCAGGTAAACTACGTGAAGGTCTTTGTCGTATCTATTGGCATCCGAAATTACTTCATTCAGAATTTGAAGTGAGTCATCTATGTTTTTATTCGGAAGAAACGCATCTTGAATGGGAAAGAGAATGGGGTGAGTGTTAAGTATTGTTTTGAGACGGTTAGCAATTATTGTGTTAAATAGTTTAAGACCCGTTTCCAACATTGTGAGGGGTCTAGAGTTATCTATTGTACATGGTGCAGAGGGATTTTTAGGGATTGGAAGGATGACTCCAGATTTTGCACTCTTTGGAAATTTCCCAGTTATAAGAATGTGGTTAAAAAGTGAGACAGTAACCTCTTGAAAATTTTCTGGGCCCTTGATCCACTGCGAGTATCTCATTCCCGAGGGTCCTGGTGCTGTGGAGATACCACAGTCCGAGTATGCTTGTTGGAGTTCTTTGTGCGTGATTTCTGTCAGTAGTCTAGCAGCGGCCGTATCGGGGATTTTGGGGCTGTCCTTTAGAATGTCAGTGAGCCACTGTGGGAGTACATCTGGCTCATTCGGGTTAGTAGAAAATAGTTTTTTATTTTTGTATTCATCTAGTGTTGTGTTTAGTCTTTCTGTCTTTGTCTCAGGTATCTTTCCATCACTACCTGGGGTAGCGGCTGCACCTTTTTCAGTAGGTTTCATCTTTCCCATGATGACTGTGTCTAGAAACCTCGAAAGGTTAGTTGAGAAAAGATGCTGCAAGGCTTCCTTTTCTCGGAGATTGCGTCGTTCAATGTCAGTGTCTCTGCTTTTCTGAAAAGCATTTCTGATTATTACATAATTTTCATGCAGACGTGATCCCCATGTGGCTGCCGTTTCATTGTGTTTGGGTTTGAGCGAGGCAAAAGGTAGCGTGCGGGCAGCCTTTTTGGCTTGCTTAGGAATGTTGCTCGCATGAGTTCTCGTGTCCAAATATTTGATGATGCGGCGTACTGTGTTTAGCCATTTGTATATATAGTTAGATACTGCTGATGGTTTTTCAGACCTCCCAGCTATGTTCAGATTCTTGGTGCCAAAGGCGTCACTTGCCGCCTGATGTGCCAATTTGTGCAGGGTATCCCATGTCGCGTCAGGGTGCATTTCCTTGAGGCCAGTGCCGCCGTTTCTAGTTGCTTCCGATCCATTTTCCATTTCGAGTGTGTTATGTAGTCTTTCAGTGTAAGACACCCAGCCTGTAGCGTATTGGAATAAATGGGCGGTGCAATCTATTTTTTCCGAATGCATCTCAGATCCGTACAGGTTCCAGAATTTAGCAGGCATATGGGGTTGTAGGAGAATATTCCAGCTGGTCATGTGCTCATCTGTGTTGGATTTCGTGATTTTCTTAACTTCCAGTGAGCTGAATGACAGGTGTCGTTTGAGATAGGCATTAACATCTTTCTTATTTAAAAGGTGAGGCGAACCTATATGCCAGATGTTATCTTTGTCGTTATGGCCTAAGTTGAGACCACCTTCCGGCATCCCCTTTCCTCTAGAGAGTAGGTGAGCTGCATGCCATGGGCTATTAAGGTGAATCCACCATTCCTTGGGTTTGTTGTGCCATTTTAGACATTGTTCTATATTGTCTGCCTCTTTATTTTTAGCTATGAGCTTACTCACTGTAATGGGGCTGCCGTCGATATTGTCCCGTTTAAGATCAAGATCAGTGGTGTCACCCTTAATGGTGCTGATAGCGGTTCTAGCTTTGTTTTTATTGATGCACGCGTGCACAAGTTCGTTTGTGCTGTATCCGTTTGCTTCGAGAAGTCCTACAATATCTTTCCTGTTTATTTTCCTTTTTGTACCCTTATTTTTGTTTGTCATTCTAATTGGGTACCCTGGGTACTCATCATGTGTGGTTTCCTTGGCACCATTAAATCTAGGTGTTGGCAAAGTTGTATCGGTGGAAATCTGCGGTTTGGTGTCGATTTTAGGGAGCTTAAATTCAGCCCATACTATCCCGTGGTCGGAGATGATATAAGGGTTTTCCTCCGTCCATCCTGCTTTAACGGTCATTTCTGCCATAGCTGTGTTGGCCATGATATGGGTGAGTTTTGCTTTTGAGTTTTTGGATATGACATGTGTGAAAATTTCCGTGTTTGGATTTCGGTCCATTATCAGTTCATTGAGTGAGCATCTGTCATTGTTGAAATAGGTTAAAAGATGCTTATTCTTTTCGACATGTTCTTGATACGACATGTAATTTCCACCTGACACCCGCTGATTTGGGGTAATGGTGCAGTTTTTGTCACCTATCTCTACGTAGGCCTTTTTTGGATTATTTCCTGACCTACCTGCCCAGTCAGTAAGTGTGTCATATAATTCCACTTGTTCCTCTACTAGTGTAGCATCAATCATATAACCGCTGGCTATGTAGAGCTCAAAACCATTATTTCCTGAAAATTTGGTCATTACTGCTCTCTTTGCATCTCCATCGATTGTGGTGACCGAGGTGGATAGTGGCAAACTCTTCGGATTCCATAGGATCATGGAACCAATGGAAGCTCTCTCATTTACATGAGACGTGCGAAATTGGATTCCTTTTTGTGTCATTAGGGTTTTGATTAATGCAAGGTTTTCAGTATTTACCTTGGTTTCTGATATACATATTATATCAGCCCGTCCGTCGATTAAAAGATTGCAGATTGTTTCTAACTTGATTAAACTGTCTTTATCTTCTTTGTGGTGTCGGAGGCCTCTCATATTCATACCCATTATAATCAAATTGTTAGAGTGTTGTGCTAGTTGTAGTTTAGTGAGTCGGTCTATTTCTTCTGACTGTCTCATGGCGTTTTTGTGTTTTGCTTTTTGTAGTATGCATCTGCCATCTGCGTCATAAATGTTCTCGATATCAAAGATTTTGTTTGTGCATTTGGTTTTACGGATTATTCTCTTTTGTTTATGAGAGTGTTTCCTGCGGTATCCATATGTGTGGGGTTCACAGGAAGGCCTTCCTTTGCCTGAGATGAGGTGATTATAAGCAGTGTGAATGGATTTACAGTCTTTGTGCTCAGAATTTGGCTTTGTTGGATGTGCATCAATTTTCGGAAGGTGAGTTCTCATTGATTGTCGTATGGTCGAAATGGCTTTGTTATTTTCGTGTTTGATTATCCTGGCTTCTCTGCCCGTTTGTGGTAGAATTCTAATGTTTAGGTTTTCAAGTTCGTATAGTAGGTCTCTGTTCAATTGTGCTGCTGAGAAGAATTTAGTGTTGTGCAGGATGTGATAGACTTTGTGGGCTAGTGTAAAATTGAAAACCCCCATGTTATTCGGGTGTACTCCCAGTTTCAGGGTTATGCGGTGCACCCTCAGGTCTTGAGGAAAAAGTGTGGAAATGTCTTTCTGGTGTTTATTGTTAGGGATATCAAACTCACAGTGAATAATCTGTCTTTCTGGAATGATGTGGACTGCAGTTGACCATATGTCCTTAGCCACAAGAAGATGAATTTGAATGTTGGTGTTATCCGTGTTCGAGGTGTGATGATATTTCCTATGCGATTCGATGGCTTCTGAAACTATTGTTTCATTAGTGGTGTGTGTCTTCCATTTCAGTCTGAAAGTTTCTATCAGAGTTTCTATCTGCTTTTTGGTTGTGGCACCTCTGCGTGTGAGGATGTGGTGGGGAGGTAAGGTCATATTAGGGCCGCTGATTGCGGCGTCATTTCCAGCGTGCTCCAAGTGTTTGAGCTCCAGTGTGTTACGGGTATTCTTTACCTGCAGCCCTATTTCTTCCCTCATTTCTAATCGGTATTTATGTATTTCCTTTTGCATCGTTTTGTTGCCATACTCCCCAATATATAAATCAGATTTTAGGTACTCGAAAAATGAGGTCTGGTGCAAGCCTCTGTTCCATTGTGCCCATCTGAAGGCGGTTTTTGCTACCCATGTGCCACAGTTGTATGTATCTGTTTGAAATGTTTCCTTGCTAGTGGTAGTTGTGAATTCATTATATTCAGTAATGGTTATGAAATTTTTTAACCAGGTTTTGAGTGCTGCCTCAATCATATTAATGGTTTCTCTTTCAGCTTTATCTCCAAAGGGATCATATATGTAAGCTTCTATTTTCCCAGGTGATGATGAGCGAATCATTATGAGACGCCAATGTATATTGTCACACACGCCTATTTGTGTGTGGCCATATTTCTTGAGTCTGCTATTAATGAGTTGTGTGAGTTTTTGGTCCTCCCCTGTCATCTTGAGCATCATGTCTGTAAGGTCCATAGGGGCTATGGTACTCGGGTCCCGTATTTTCATTGCATCACCAACATGAGTTGCATTTAACCACCCCTTTTCTGAAAGGAGTGATTCCGTGGCCATTGTGGTTTCAACTACTGCGTTATCTTCGGTGCTTGCTCCACCGCTTAACAGCTGCTCGGGTTCCGAAATATTATATTGTTTAGTATCGTTATCCTTCTTGTGGTGGGTTTTATATTTCATTATTCTTGAAGGTAAATTCATTTTGGGTTTCTTTGCAGTTTGAGTCCGTGTTCTCTCCCAAAGCCATGCCGTTTTGGGGTTTTGAATCATGTATTTCAAGGCGCTCTTACTTATCCCTTTGCAAGCCTTAGGTCTCTTGTGGGCTAGGTGTATTATGACTCTGGGTCCCGGGAAATATTTTTTAGGGTTCAACTTCATTCTGCTGAGTTCCGCCATTATATGAAGAAGCATGATAGTGGGCCCGTAAGTGGTTGTTTGCATTTCCGCTCGTGTTTTAATAATATTTTCCTCACATCTCAAGAGGTGTCTCATTATGTAATATGTCATAATTATGCTGCCGCTTATAGCTTTATCTATTTTTATTTCCATTTAAAATATATTTCAAACCATGCTGGGCTTACTATAAGATACATATATTGTGTTGAGTTAACAGCCCTTTCGGTCCATACCAGATTGAAGGTATACTTTTTTAAGTTTTTCTTCCACCGCGTTAGATTTGCAATATATCGCTGTATTATTTCCGAGCACCGTATTGGTTTATCTGTAGCCCGCTTGACTACACTCCGCGTGTCTTTTATAAGACCAGTGCGCACCTCGCTTCCCCCGCTCCCGTGGTTTCTGAACATTATTGTGCTCTCCGTGTTACGCGTTACACCCACTTGTTGCCTCCCCTCAGCTACCATACCGTTTATTTGGGCATTCCTCTTTCGCACATGGTTTCGTATATGTCCTCGGGTCCCTTCCCTGAAATTTTTTGGTTCTGGGCTCATTTTTGCAAATTTTCGATTTTTAACGAATTGTGCCTCATGCAATTCGCTTCCGGTCCAAGGTTGTCCGGTTGCCTTTATTTTTTCCCCACTAACCCTTTTTGTCATATATAAGCATTGTGTGAAATATTTTCGCCCTATTTTACTTCTACGCACTTCCACCCGTCCCGTATTCACTAGGTGTCGACTCAAGAGGTTAGGGTTTCCCATTATTTTTGTGCTTACAGCCGCCTTTTCCCCTAAAAACATGTGTCCGTGCCCCCGAGCCTCTCGTAAGATTATTTTATCAGTACTATTACGGTGTATTGCATTCAGTTCTAAGTTGTTTAAACACCGAGCTAAGTTTACCGTGACCCGCTTCAGGTTAGTAACAACCCGCTTCGGAAAGCATATGGGTTTATTTGTGTTATTTGTTGACCGCATGTTGTTTTCCAGGCATCGTGTAAGTATTATTAAACTTTCTGTATAATGCATTGAGTTAACAGTATGCCGTGTTAAGTTGCCTGCATATTGTGAAGTGTTTCCTGCTTTGGTTTCCCGTCCTCTTAAGTTTGCTAGGAACCGTGTGTGGTTATTTATTAATATTTTGGTGTTTGACAACCGGTGCAGGTTTTCATATAAGTTTGTTGGTTCGGGTGCCTCGGAGGGTAAGCTATGTGAGGAACTGTATTCACTGCATAAGTGTTTATCAAGCGGCAGGTTATTATTATGCCAGGTGTGTGCTTTGTATTTATTTAGTGACGGTGTGCCGTACACGGGAGGGTCCCTATGATGAAGGTGTCTATATAATGCAAGTTTGAGAGTGAACTTTGAGCTATCTGTATGCCCGAGCTCTGGTTCAAGATTGAGCTTTTGAAGTCGAGGGAAATATGTATTGTGTGGTGAGACAAACTGTGGGGAGTGAACAGCAGTTGTAAAGGGAAAAGCAAAGCAAGAGCAGGAGTGTAAATATGTGCTGTGCATACTTAAATTTACTGCTGGCCGGTGGGTCACAATGAGCAGAGCAAGGAAGAGATTGACTCTTCTGGTTTTAGGGATGCTAGTGAGGGTCACTTGCATATCAGATGCTTGAAAGCACAAAGTCTGAGAGAGTGTTCAGAGAGAAGAAACAGGTTTAACAGTCCAATTTCTCAGTATCTACCTTCAGCAAGATTAATTCCTCCGTCACCTTCCTGTGTTAGGGGTTGTCTTTGGCTGCCTCCTGCGGGGATCTTGTGGGCAGGGCTGAGAGCTGAGGGGGTGAGCTTTCTCTTTAATGCTTTAGCTTTTGCTGCTTCCCATTGGCTGAGTTTTTTGTGGGGGTACTCGGCGGTCCTGGAGGGCCTCCTGGTGGGAATCCTGGAGGGCCTCCTCCTCCTGATCCTTTTCCTTTACCAGATCCTTTCCCCTTTCCCTTCCCTTTCCCGCTGTCCATACAGTTCTTGGAACAATGACCGAACCTTTTGGGAGATGGGGCACACTTGAAACACTCGTGGGCACTGCACTGGGTAATCAGGACAACTCCAACAGGGTTGTAGATGTACTGAAGTGGAATGAAGTAAACTGCGTGCTCCGGATTTTGAATGTCCGGTACTGCCGGTTCCGGTGCTGCTGCAACTGGGGGCCTGAGTACTGCGTAGATCCTTCTGACCAGCCGTGATCCTCTGCCCTTTCCTGGATGTTCTGTGAATGTCTGTTGGAAGACCACCCGCTTAACAAAGCTTGAAAATGGAGTCGTGAGCAGGAATGAGACTATGTTATCCGTTGAGACCTGAAGATTGGGAGCGGAAGCACGCAGGAACAGGTTAAATCGAGTCAGTCTGGAAGATTTAGGCGTGATGTTAAAGCGCTGTCCGTCCACCAGAAGAATTCCCAGCTCGAGGATTGCAGTCGCTTCTTCCTCGCTCTTTAGCTGAACTTTGATGAAGGGAGTCTGCGTATTAACTCTAGTTAGAATGCGCGGTTTCGTAATGTTTGTAGAGATGCGAGCTTTAAAAGAACAATGGAGCTTAATGCAAGAGCGGTATCTGTGTGAATGCTTTTTTACGTGAAGTGAGAGGGAGGTTTTTACCTTAGCAACACCCGATGCGTCCACCTTTCGCGTCAGACCGTCAACCGCCAATGAGCCAACGTCGAGATGCTTCCTGGTCAGGGTCTCCTCGCACTGCCTTCTTACTTCGCTAAGCTCGCGTCCAGTGAAGCGCGCGGTGTTCTGGACGTTGTGCCTCGTGATCTTCAGCGTCTGAAGGAAGTCTTCGTTCTCCAAGTCACCTTCGTGGCCTTCGATTTCGGTTTCGGTTTTCTTCACCGTCTCAGAGTAGTCCACTGCTGTTTGAAGAGATGCGAAGTCGAATTCCGCTTCCTCTTCGTGGCTGACAAGCGACACTTCTCGTTGTCCAGTCAGACCGTCGATTCCGTCGTACTCGCCTGTGTTCACAACTGTTAGTAATGCACAAATGAAAAAAGAAATGCTTGCTATCTCTAAATGCTGTGCGTGGGCTTTCGTTATTGCGTTTTGTAATGCGTCAGTTGTGATTAAACAATGGAGGAATGCGTGGGCTTTCGTTATTGCGTTTTGCAATGCGTCAGTTGTGATTAAACAATGGAGGAATGCGTGGGCTTTCGTTATTGCGTTTTGCAATGCGTCAGTTGTGATTAAACAATGGAGGAATGCGAGGCTGTTTAATTTTGTACCTGCTTCTTCTCTTTCTTCCCAGGTGTCCTCGTTTTGGTCACCTTCGGCTTGTGCTCCCTCGCGTGCACCCAGGTCGATTTCTGCAAGTCCAGAGGCTGAGGGGGACTGCTGTGTTTGCTCCGATGCCTGTTTTGCAATGCGTTCGTCTACTTGTATCTGAACTGACTCCAGTGTGGGAAAGTACAAGTCATATTCCAGGAGTGTTTCAACGATGTTTCTGATGTTTTCCCTCTGAACTGTGTTCCTGGTGTACTTGATTAGTTTCTCGACGTTTGTGGTTGCTGCTGCTGACTCAATGACAACTTCGTTTCCTTTCACTGAGCACATATTTGTCGCGTGTCTGAAAATGTTCCACAGGAAAGTGCACATAGTGGATGGCCTTTCGATGTTTCCGAAAAACTTCTTGTGATTTATCGGAATGTTACGTGCTGCGAAGACTGCGTCTGCTTTCGCAAGGAAAGTGGCATAGATGAGGGATGAAACTGTGTCCTGGTCCAGTTTAGTGCTCCACTTATCACTGTCGCGGATCACGTCTGAATTCATACTCCTCATAAAGTCATATTTCTGCTGAATGGTTTCTGGCTGAGTGAAAGAGTCCATATCTGTGGGTCCTTCTTCGTTCATAATTCTCCTGTGTGAAGTTATCAAAAACGCGAAAATCAAGCTCGTTATAGTTCTGATGTTGTTACTCTTTTGTTCTTTCAGTTATGCGTAATGTTGCGCTTTACGGTTTTGGTTCCTCACTGGAGAGCTCAAGGCTCTCCAGCTTCTCCAGGCGTTTTGTTGCTCTTTCCCCAGGACCTTCGTAAAAAACTCAGGTCGCTGGGTACTGAAATTTCATATCACATATCAAGAAAACATACAAGCTAAAGCAAGATCATACCGCAAGTTTTAGGGTTTGAAGCAAAGGACACCATATTTCACTATAAGAAGCAAAACAGGGGTCGAAAAATACCTTCTGGTCGACAAAATTCTAGGAAAAACGTCTACTCAAACCTAAAAAATTATCATAAATAATATGCGCGAAAAAACATTTTTTCCAGTGCTCGCGCCCTTCGGACGCTGAGACGTTTTAAGAAGACGCTTCCAAGAAGGGTGATGAAAGGAGTGATATATATATAAGGGATATATATCGCTGAAACACAGGAAACACATGGTGATCCGGTCGGTCTAAAAACTGCATAAGATAAAATACGTAGGTGTTTTATCGAGAGCGGTGCGGAACGGTCGCGGGAGCGGTGACAGATGACAAGATGACAGGCACTCAAGGCGAGGGGTGAAACATCATATTTAGGGTGACACAACAATGGTCCCCTTTCACGGGGAAGCCGATTTCCCCCCCACTGTATGGGGGCCTGCTTCTCCCTGTTTCACCCCTCGCCGGGTGTGTGCCATGTGACACCTTTAGCCGTGACACTGTTCCGTGACTTGCTAGTTAGCCTCCGTGTTTGCAAGACTCTACAGTTTTATGTTATCGGCACCGTTACGAGCACCCGGCCCTGTGTGTTTTCTGTGTCTTACTGCCTATATATATATATACCCGTTACATGTATATAGACAGCTCATCATTTTCATAAGGTTATCGGTCCCGTACCGCGCTAGTGGTGTTCATTACATTCAACTCGCTTCGGCCTCAACGCCGATTCTACTCCGTCATTTTTTATCCGTCAACTCCGTGGGCTCAGCATCTCCGTTACTTTCCGTCTTTGCCCGTTCAAGTACTCCGCCTACCGTTTGTGATTGGTGGTTTACTTATCCGTTAAAACTTATCCATCTTTTGTCGTAATTCTGGCATCCTACTTCGTTCCGGGAATGTCTCAACAACGTCAAAATGTCCTTGTAGAGGCGCTCCGCACCGCAAGGCGGACTGGCGCCTCATCTACGCCGTCTTCACCGTCATCCAACGCTGCTTCACCTGGCACATCGCGTCCGAGGAGGATCGTGACCACCGCCTCCTTGCGTTCGCGGCCATCGTCATTACGGCCAACGCCGACTGCTTTCGCGTTCTTCAACGACCCGTCAGTACTTTCCTCCACTCCAGTGGAGGATGGAGGGGAGGGAAAGTGAGTACTTGGAGCAGCTCTCGTACGCCTTCACCTATTCCACCGACATCCTCACCATTTTGCGCACTGGAGGGTACAACCCTAAAAACGGTTTCACGCTCGACAACGACACTGCCGACACCGATTTAACTGCCCTCCTCTCCGCACTCCGTCACGTCTTGTTCCCCGTCTCCTTCACGGATTTTTCCAAGCTCCTCGACCTCGAGCACGATTATGACTTCTACCACGTCGTCCTAAACGAGATCATTTGCACCGTCTTACCAGTGGTTCTTCGTGGGACTGCCTTGGCACTTTACACCGAGGCGGCGCTTTACCACCCTGGAGATGGACGCTACGTTCTCCAACGTCTGAGGTACGAGGTGGAGGGAGTGCCGGATTCCGACACGGACCGTTTTGGGGTCAAAATGCGTTCCACCATCATCGATGAGTCACGGGGGATGCAACTTTCACCCCCAGTATATGGGTGACTGTTGCCCCCCTTCTGCTGTCACCCCTCATTGTGCTGTGACTCTCTGCTGTGTCACGTGCCGCATCATCACCGACCGCCGGGAATATTAAAACAGTCTCTGTATTCTAATATTCACCTTAGTACTGTATCCGAAACCCTGAGTCCACGGCTTCAGCTTTCGTCTCTGTGAAACCTTATAATATATTACAGCCGTATATATTTTAGCTTTCCCATCAGGTTTGGGCTGCACCACTTGAAGCAGTGGTCCTTTTGCTTTTCGGTCCTTACTTTGGTCAACGCATCTCCAGCGACACCCGCGACTCCAGCGGTTTTTCACGTATCATCACTGAAATTTGGCACCTCCAGCCACGGCATCTACAGCCACTTGCACCACCAGCACCCTGCCTCTCTTCGATTCGCAGATCCACTTCCTGGCGTGACGTACCGCGCCGACATCAACGAAAGCATCTCCAGCTCGACAAGATTC
Source organism: Cymbomonas tetramitiformis (assembly GCA_001247695.2). Taxonomy (NCBI): domain Eukaryota; kingdom Viridiplantae; phylum Chlorophyta; class Pyramimonadophyceae; order Pyramimonadales; family Pyramimonadaceae; genus Cymbomonas; species Cymbomonas tetramitiformis. The sequence continues at coordinate 41,339 of LGRX02033843.1, read as the reverse complement.
CGAACTATTTCCTCCCGAACATGCCCGCAGCACGCCCGACACTTGGCAGCGCTCTGCGCGCTGCTAGAGCGACTACATCTGGGGCCACGCCTACACCGACTGGCTCCTCTTCACCTGCGCGGTCTCAACGTTCTGGCACACCGTCATCGCACGAGTCCCAGGACAATGACCCCATCGTGCGCATGTCCACTCTGGTGAAGAAGCCCCTGCCGGCAGCTCGTGCCCCCACTGCTGAGGAATTTTACAAGGATGAATCAGTTTGGGTGTCCACCCCTGTACGGGCATCTACCGCTCACGGTTACAGTGAGCGGTTGGACTACGCATCTCATTACAGTGAAGAACTTTGCCGTCTACTTCGTACTTACGGCTACAAAGCTGCTTCTGGATTATCTCTGCGGGACGGCGAGGACGCCGAAACCGACTTCACCGTCCTTCTGGCTAACTTGGCCCACGTCCTGTCCCCGATTTCGCACTTTGAATTCGACAAGCTTCTGGACCTGGACCACGAGTTCGACGAGTACCACATGGCCCTCAACGAGCTCATCTTCGTGATTCTCCCGACAGTCTTGCGAGGCACTGCCCTCGCCCTTCAGGAGGAGTCCTCGCGCATTTATCCGCATGATGGCCGCGCAGCACTGCAGCGGCTTCGGTTCCACGTGGAAGGCATCGGCGACCCCGACTCCAACCGCTACTGGACGAAGCTGCGTGCTTTAATCATCGACGAGTCCAACGACCCCGCCCCCCAACTTACGGTATTCCGCAAGCTGGCGGACAAGCACGCCAAACTTCACCCCCATTACAACGACGTCAACAGGGTGGAGGACCTTCGTCATGTGCTGAAGATGTCCGCGGCGGTCTCCCCTCACGTCACCCCCTTGTATCTGGTGGTGCTGCGCGAGCTCATCGCCGGTGCGCGATTCTCTTTCTCGTCCCTCTCCTTACGCATCTGCACAGTGCACCGGGATGAGGGGAGGCTCGCTCGCCTCACCACGCCCCCGCCGCCTACCTCCGGTAATGGCAACGGCGGGCGTACTCCTGCGGGCGGCGGACGCGGTGGTGTGGGCACCTTCATGGCGCTCCGCAGCGATGCCTACGTGGAGCCCAAGGGCACATGGAAGGCGAAGGGCGGCAGGCACCTGCAGTGGGAAGGCGCAGGGTTCCCCTGCGTCACCTGTTTTCGACTCTGGGGCCTCACGGATGGCCACCCCTCCACCAAGGGTGTGTGCCCCTACGCATGCCGGCAGTCTTTTGCCCCTGACCGCATTCCCCACGCGGCAAAGCCCGCTCATGGCCGCCCCCCCATCTCTCGTTGGCCGACTCCGCCAGACCCCCCGCCCCCTGTGCGGGCCCTGGCTCTTCAAGCTCCACAGGATCCGGCTCCAGACTCTGCGGCCGACGTTGCCATCATGGGGTTTCGTGCCGCCGATCCTCCTGCGGAAGATGAGTTATTGGCAACCGAGTCTTCCGCAGCCGCAACCACAGTTGACACGTCTCCATCGACTGCCGCGTTCAATGCCATGGAGTTGGACGACGACGACACCGATTGGCCGGCTTTCCGCACGGTCCCTTGGGTGCCTAGCATCAACCGTTGAGCAGCGAATTGTACAGCCAAGGAAACAGATAAAAAAAAAAAAAGAGAGAAAGCCCGATCGTGTGATGTGCTTGCTAGATTTTAGGATGACGCCGGCAGTAGCCATTCTAGTCGGGTTGGAAAAGGCCCCTTAGATCCGAACAATCCTGCAGGCCCACGTAACACTTGCATTTGGTCACCTCACACCTACGACCACATCCCCGTTGGCCATCCGGTGATCCGGCGGTTTCTCGAATTAAACGAACATGTTAACATATATAATCTATGTTAATAGCGTATAAGGGGTTTAGACGTATGGGGAATCGATCTATGATGTCAGTTTGACGAGATTTGGATGCTATTCGCATCAAAATGAGAAAAAACCAATTTTCAGAAAGTGCAGACAGAATACCCATGTGCCGGGTTCCGACACACGTCACTATCATATGCCATACAAGTATGTTCCGAGGGGTTTAAACGTATGGGGAATCGATCTATGATGTCGGTTGGACGAGATTTGGATGTCATTTGCATAAAAATGAGCAAAAATCAGTTTTCAGAAAGTGCAGACAGAATACCCATGTGTCGGGATCCAACACACGACACCATCATATGCCATATAAGTATGTTCCTAGTGGTTTAGTAGTATGAAAAATCGATCTATGATGTCAATTGGACGAGATTTGGATGCTATTCGCATGAAAATGAGCAAAAACCAATTTTCAGAAAGTGCAGACAGAATACCCATGTGTCGGGATCCATCACACGACACTATCATATGCCATATCAGTATGTTCCTAGGGGCTTAGACGTATGGGGAATCGATCTATGATGTCGGTTAGACGAGATTTGGATGTTATTTGCAATTAAAATGAGCAAAAACCAATTTTCAGAAAGTGCAGCCATGATACCGATACGATGGGATACGACACGCATGGCACTATCATATGCCATATCGGTACATACTGTATAAATAACCTCAAGTGATACCAAAGTGATGGGATTTGGTCATGCGTATCTATCAATATAGTCATCCTATTAACACGCGCCCTTCAACTTTAAATTATGCCAATGCTAGCTTCGATCGCTTCTTCGTCAACCAAATCCAGAGTGTAAGTTTTGCCCTCTGTGGTCTTCCTCTTATTCGCACTTCTGCGGGTTGCGGACTCTAGGGTCATCGCAAATCCCCAATGCCGGATGATGTCCACTGAGCACACCACGAATGGAAAGCCAATCCATTCAGTAACCTTCCCCTTCTTCTTGGACCATTCGATGTCCAAAAGGCTCCATGCTCCACCTCGGATAGGCTGATACCAAAAACCGAGCAGGACCTTGTCTCCCACGGCGAAATGATGCCATGGCCCACTCATGGTGTCATCGCACACCGCAGTGTTGATGAAGCCCCCCGCACCATCCGGCACCAAGCCACGATGATCTGTATCCGCTTGAATCTCAAAGGGAGGCTCACTTGCTCGGATGATGAAGAACAAGTCATCGCCCACACCAATAACAGACAGGTTGTCCCCTGCCCGCACATGCATGTAGCCCTCATCCACTAAGACATCCTGTCGAAGGCGCTCCAATAGTCGGGTGTGGCGGGCGCCTGCCTCAGTCAACGTTGAGATCTCATGCTCTTCCCATGGCCCACAAGTGTCCATGTGCAAGCAGTCCTCATACTCTTGCCGCTTGCACGAAGAGCACCCGCATGCAAACCTCCGCTTCAACACCTTGCCCGGTTGGCCACTCGGCCGGATCGCATGCAACCTCAAGGTGCCCTCGACTGCATTGCCCGCCAGAACCACATTGGTGGCCGGTCACACATAGCAAGACCCCCTCTCAGCACTGCAAGGGGCAGGAACCTGCAGCACCGCATGTTGCGCTCGCGTCCCATGGGACATGCGCCCCGTACCCCCTCCCCTAAATGGCCGCCACAGGAGCATCCGATATGCGAATCCACTTCTGAAAAGTGCTGTGAGCTCATGGTCCCATGCCAATGTTGAATGTGTGCAGCCGGTCACACATAGCAAGACCCTCCTTGAACACTGCAAGGGGCAGGAACCCTGCAGCACCGCATGCTGCGCTCGCCTCCCATGCGACATGCGCCCCGTACCCCCTCCCCTAAATGGCCGCCACAGGAGCATCCGATATGCGAATCCACTTCTGAAAAGTGCTGTGAGCTCATGGTCCCATGCCAATGTTGAATGTGTACAGCCGGTCACACATCGCAAGACCCCCTCTCAGCACTGCAAGCGGCAGGAACCCTGCAGCACCGCATGCTGCGCTCGCCTCCCATGTGACATGCGCCCCGTACCCCCTACCCTAAATGGCCGCCACAGGAGCATCCGATATGCGAATCCACTTCTGAAAAGTGCTGTGAGCTCATGGTCCCATGCCAATGTTGAATGTGTGCAGCCGGTCACACATAGCAAGACCCCCTCTCAGCACTGCAAGGGGCAGGAACCCTGCAGCACCGCATGCTGCGCTCGCCTCCCATGTGACATGCGCCCCGTACCCCCTACCCTAAATGGCCGCCACAGGAGCATCCGATATGCGAATCCACTTCTGAAAAGTGCTGTGAGCTCATGGTCCCATGCCAATGTTGAATGTGTGCAGCCGGTCAAACATAGCAAGACCCCCTCTCAGCACTGCAAGGGGCAGGAACCTGCAGCACCGCATGTTGCGCTCGCGTCCCATGGGACATGCGCCCCGTACCCCCTCCCCTAAATGGCCGCCACAGGAGCATCCGATATGCGAATCCACTTCTGAAAAGTGCTGTGAGCTCATGGTCCCATGCCAATGTTGAATGTGTGCAGCCGGTCACACATAGCAAGACCCTCCTTGAACACTGCAAGGGGCAGGAACCCTGCAGCACCGCATGCTGCGCTCGCCTCCCATGCGACATGCGCCCCGTACCCCCTCCCCTAAATGGCCGCCACAGGAGCATCCGATATGCGAATCCACTTCTGAAAAGTGCTGTGAGCTCATGGTCCCATGCCAATGTTGAATGTGTACAGCCGGTCACACATAGCAAGACCCCCTCTCAGCACTGCAAGCGGCAGGAACCCTGCAGCACCGCATGCTGCGCTCGCCTCCCATGTGACATGCGCCCCGTACCCCCTACCCTAAATGGCCGCCACAGGAGCATCCGATATGCGAATCCACTTCTGAAAAGTGCTGTGAGCTCATGGTCCCATGCCAATGTTGAATGTGTGCAGCCGGTTACACATAGCAAGACCCCCTCTCAGCACTGCAAGCGGCAGGAACCTGCAGCACCGCATGCTGCGCTCGCCTCCCATGTGACATGCGCCCCGTACCCCCTACCCTAAATGGCCGCCACAGGAGCGTCCGATATGAGAATCCACTTCTGAAAAGTGTTGTGAGCTCATGGTCCCATGCCGATGTTGAATGTGTGCAGCCGGTCACACATATCGAGACTCTCGCTCAACACATAAGGGCATCAAGGGACTGGCACTCATTTAGGGTTTATGCATTTTTCAAGGTAGGGAAGCAGCATCACCTTAGCTGGAGCTATCAACGGGTGCTTCAGCACGCCCTCGAGCAAGTTCCCCATCTTGGTTGGAGAGTTCTTCCCTTTTTTGGCTATGTCCATTGCGAGAGCTCTGACTTGTTCACGTGCTGTGCGCTCTGGTACATCTGGTACATCCTGACCGGTGATCTTCATAGGCTTGGTACGTGTGGACCTCCTACTATTTGAAACACTTTCATACGAAAGAGTTCGCACAGTATTGGAGCTGGCCATACATGCTTCCAACTCCACTTCATCTTCGTGGGCACGTTTCCTTCTATCTCTAAGGGCTTGTTGATTATCCCGCCGGATTACTAACGCGTGCTCAGCTCGTTCATCCCCCGCCGCTGCTCTTTCTAATCGCCCTTTTGCATGCTTCCAGGTAGCAGTGCTACCATCCAAGTGACTCGTGGGTGGCATTGTTCGGAGTGGCACCAGTGCTCGGAGTGGGTGCGATGGCAGGGCTTGGCGGCTCAGTGATGTGTGGTGTGAGTGTGGTCGCCATTGGTGCCGCCATTTCGGAAGGCCGTTCACACACAGCTTTCCGTTTTTTGGCTTCACGCTGTTTTTGTTTTCGAAGCCGCTCTTTCTCCCGCCTTGTGGCAAGATGATTTGCGATCTCACTATCTTCGCAAATAGCGATAGCACTGCTGTGTGGTGGCGATGCCGTCTCCGAGACTGTGGCGAGATTGCGAGTCACCTCACTATCGTTGCGAATAGCAAGAGCACTGTTGTGCTCCTGCGATTCCATCCCCAACCAATCACGCAGACCCTTCCAGCCGATACCACCATATCCACGTGGCGGAGCCATGTGCGGACACCCGGGAATGTTGTTTGGACGGGCACCAGATGCGCTCCACCGCAGCCAATCTGCTTGAGTCCGCAACCCAAGAGCCCTGACTATGGCTCTAGCATCCTCAAAAGGGAGGGCGTCTTCAAAGTACTTGCGAGCCATAAATTCAAGGCTTGAGATGCCCAAATATAGGCAGTGTCGTATCCTAGAAGCAGTCTTGGTTCCTGCGACAACACGTTGCACAGTTAATGGACACTAGAACAACGTATGCAAGGATATGGGCAAGTATTCCAACGACACAAGTATACATTACATTAGCAATTATAATATCAGATCGCACCTCAAATAGCGTGTTTCTTTCGCCAATGATAGCAGCGGAATCGTGGATAGTCGACGTTCCTGCCAAGACAGCAACAAAACCATTATTTGATGCGAGCTGGTAGCGGGTCTAATGCAGTGAATAATATAAACGAAGTATCTGAGAAAAAGATTAAACGGAATCTGGATGCAAAGATACCGCAAACCGCACACGAATGTGTGGCACAGTGCGTGAAGACTACCTCTGAAAGTTACAAGCAACCGCACTGTGAGACTCACCTTGAACAAGAGGACAAGGAACCCATAAAGTGCGCCATTGATCGCGGGATTTACCTAGTCAAACTTCTGGTAGTGTCAAAATTTTCATCGACTCTCCTGGTGCTCCTATGCGGGCAAGTGAGGGCTATTCTCTCATGTCCTTGCCATGTCCTATGTGCCTGCGAACTCGGTTTCCCCGTCCGCTAAGGGGAAGACCACTATAAGGCAGGTGGGACAAGGTGGGACAGGATGGGACAAGCAAAAAAACAGTCTATTTTGCGCCCGAAAATGCCATTTTTCACCATCTTGGCCCATCTGAAGCCACCGACATAGTTTTTTGAGCCAGTTTAATATTTGGAAACGGTCTGTGTCGTCATTCGCACCGGAAAATGTGTCATCCGTCGAATCCGCGTAGTACACCGTAGTATGGCTGGATGGCCAACGGGGATGTGGTCCTACGGGGTGAGGTGGTGTCACGGGGGATGCAACTTTCACCCCCAGTATATGGGTGACTGTTGCCCCCCTTCTGCTGTCACCCCTCATTGTGCTGTGACTCTCTGCTGTGTCACGTGCCGCATCATCACCGACCGCCGGGAATATTAAAACAATCTCTGTATTCTAATATTCACCTTAGTACTGTATCCGAAACCCTGAGTCCACGGCTTCAGCTTTCGTCTCTGTGAAACCTTATAATATATTACAGCCGTATATATTTTAGCTTTCCCATCAATGAGAACAACGACCCCGCCCCCCCAACTTACCGCTATCCGTAACTTGGGCGACAAACACGCCCGCATCAACAGCGATTACAACGAGGAGAAGCGCGTCAACGAGGACTTGTGGCACATTCTCACCGACTCCGCCAAGCAATCGCCCTTCGTGACCCCGTTGTACGTCCCCATCATCCGTGAGCTCCGTGGTGGTGCGCAGTTCTCTTTTTCCACGTTGTGCCTGCGTGTGCGCACGGTGTGGAGGGAGGAATTGTCTTTTGCCACCCCCGCCGCCGACAACGTCCCCTCCTCTCCGCCCGGTGGTGGTGGTGGTGACGGTGCCCGTCCGAAGAAGCCCGCCTCATTCAACTCCGCCTCCGCCCATCGCGAGCCGTCCCACACCATCAAGTCCGTGGGTGAGTGGCGGCCCGAGCCGGCTAGCGCCCTCATCATGCGCTGGAAGGGTGTCGGGTACCCGTGCATCCTCTGCTTTCGGTTATGGGGCTCACCGACTCCCACCCCGACACCAGAGGCATTTGCCCCTACACGTGCAAGGAGGCCTACAATCCCTCCCGTGTCCCCGACTCCGCTCTTCCGGCGGGCAATCGACCGCTGCCGCGTGAGTTTACTGCCGCCCTCGCCTCGTTTCAGGGGGCTGGTGATGCCACCGCCCAGTCTGTGGTGCTTACGGAGCAGCAGCCTGACCCGCCGCCGGATGCGGCGGCAATGACCTTCGTCGCCCCTCCATCCGACCCGCCCCCATGTCTCGATCACCCGCCCGCCGCGGACTCCGGCGTGCACTCCGTGCCGGCCGAGGATCCCAACGCGGCAGGCATGCCTCAGCACGCAGGGGGGCTGGACTTCGCCTTCGAGCCCGAGCCAGTTACGATGCTGGGTTTCGCCGAGGGAGATGAGGATTGGCCCGCCTTCCGTGAGACTACGTGGATTCCGCCGACGATCGCCACTTCAAGCCGTCAACACGATTTACAATGAACCATGCAACTCTGCCTAGCTATAATTCACTTGCTGCGCAACGCCCATGCTTGTTTGCTACTAGTTGGGCCCCTGGCTCCAGACACTAAGTGACATTGAGTTTAGGTTTTAGGGTTTGCTTGCTTCGGGATGTCCACTCACACCTTCGGGGTGAGGTGGTGTCACGGGGAAGCTGATTTCCCCCCACTGTATGGGGGCCTGCTTCTCCCTGTTTCACCCCTCGCCGTGTGTGTGTCATGTGACACCTTTAGCCGTGACACTGTTCCGTGACTTGCTAGTTAGCCTCCGTGTTTGCAAGACTCTACAGTTTTATGTTATCACCGTTACGAGCACCCGGCCCTGTGTGTTTTCTGTGTCTTACTGCCTATATATATATATATACCCGTTACATATATATAGACAGATCATCCTTTTCATAATTGTGACAGCACTTCCCGGATGTAAACACTCAGAGCGGCAATAATGTGTACCCTGAACTCCAATATGCTAGGAAACAAGAGTTTTGCGGAAACTCCTGTCGTGGCACTATCGTCTCTCAAAGAAAGAGTTTCCCGGTCACCGCTCTCACGATATTGATGGAAACACCGAAATGCTTCCAGTATAATTATATTGTTGATCAGACAGTAGGGCGCTATGTGTTGGACTTGCACCTTGAGCGCGCAGGTTCAAGTCCTGTCTGGATCTCGTCGGGAGGTTGTTGCCCGATATAATTATATTGTATGATCAACAATATAATTATACCGGGAAGCATTTCGGTGGTTCCATCAGATATGCCGCGCGTGCACACGACATTCATACAACACTCAAAGCGTGAACCTAGAGATGAGCCGGGTGACCCCAAAAACTGCTACGTCATTCGAAGAAGCCTTCTTGATATCATCATTGACGACCGTGGACTAAACGAGAATGGATGTGAACTGTTTTGTAACCCATTGAACTCACACCCTAGGATCCATTCGAGAAGATGTATTCCTTCAGACCAGATGAAAGCCGCCCTTCGGCCCTTTTGTGCAAATGGCAGGATCGGTTTTGATGGGCTTGCATATTATGCCTATGTCGATCCTATCACTAATATGGGTAGGAACGTTTATGGGAACCCCCCGTTTGACGGTAAGGAAAGATTCTCAAACTCAGCGGTCATGGGCTCATGGCTAACTTAGAACTCGGCCACCGTGCAACAAACACTGTACCAGGATTTCGAGGCATATGGATCCTCCCACTCTCTCCAAAAAATCAAGAAAAGTGGATTGCTAAAGGATTTAAAATGGTTTTCAGATGTCCTCATAACCCCGCTCCCGCAGGAGACCCAACAAAGTGCCCACCCAACAGAATACTATGGAGGACACTATGACACGTCTTACACGAACAGGGACGACAAACCATTTGTAGGAACTGTCACATGGGCCAAAGAACTCACTCTAATGGGTTATCTTCCGAAGCATTTTGGACAGGTTCTTAGCACCATAGGGGTCCATCAGAGAAGACTGAAGCCTCTCCTCAAGAAGCTATCCAGACTGTGCAGATACCACACTCGCATTAGACGTGACGCCTTCCTTAATGGTCATGCTAGAGTCGAGATCCTCAGAACCACGCTTAGCCGAATCACTGGTATCACAGAAGAAGAAGCTGTTGAAAGAGCAAACATGTCTTTCCTAACCTCCCCTGAATGATTTTCATCTCCACTCCTTCTCCTCACTCAGATAATTTCTTGATTTACACCTCCTCCCCTCCCCCGCATTTTGGTCATGGGACCCCCTTACCTTAGCTCGCCCCCTCCACCCCCCACACTCCGCTCCCTCCACCCCCGCCTTCCCGACCCTCGCTCCACCACCGTCTCTCCTCCGCCTCGCTCCCGCCCCTTTCGTTCCATCACAGATGCAACCTCGCTCCACCTCCACCTCCTCTGCTGCTTCTCCGCCGGCACGGCCTTTTTAGCGTTCTGCGTAGTTTTGCCTTGCCGCGGTTTCCTAGGTTGATATGACCTAGACGAGCCCTTCGGGGTGCGCTATGAGGATGATTCCAACTCTCTCTGTTCTTAAGTTGCCTGCTTGCAGGATTTCAGCGGACTCATGACTTTGTCATTATTCTCAGCGTAAATGTTATATTATTATTATTATTATATCGCACATATGGCAATGTTGCTTTTGGTGTACTCGACGTGCACGAAAGTGTTCCTAGCTTCGTGCAAAAAACATGTTCACGATATGGAAATTGCAAATGTGCGGCATAGCGACCCCGATGACACCAGATGCTGCGCACGGCTCAGATAAACGCATTATGTACACTCAAAAGAAATACGACGAACGGCTTGTGCTCGTCTGCTTCATTGCCAGGATCCCATACAACTTGTAAAAACTCCATACCCAGGGAATGCGATCCTTAGTCAGCGCAACTATGCAAAGTGTGACAAAGTCTCTGCTGGAAGTAGCACTGTGCCACTCAATTCCGTCACATGCCACTTATTCCTATAGTCGGGTGTATGACCGTCACCAAGCCTGTAATAAAGCCTGAGCCTTAAACCCGTTGTCCTCACTTAACGGGCAACTTATGTGATTCGGTATTCATTATGAGAAACTGCCTTATTAGCGGTATATCACCGTATTCGGTTTAAGTGTTATGTCTAGCAGTCTCTCTGCAGTGTGGGGCAGGCAGCGCCCGATGCGAACGCTCGGCGAGCGCAGTGTATAAAGGGAGTGCTCGACGCCATTATCGCCGACGGAAGTCAAGGTGGTGATTCTTTTCGCGGCTGACGGCAGTGAGGAGTTGTTGGACCTGGGAAGCAGGAACAGGTGTTACAAATATATAGGTTCAACCTCAGAGTGGGTACTGCACAGCCTCAGATGTTGCACCGTCTCCACCACACTCTCATCAATTGTCAAACGTTTTCGTTGTCACAATGTTCAGCCTCGAACCCGAGCTTCAAATATTCAATCATTGCACAAATGTGCCAAGTTGATGCAACACATCTGATCGAGTGTCCCTGCTGGGTGTCGTCCTAGCATCGTTTCAGAATCGATCGTTAGCATTCGAGCAAGGGAGGCGGGGACTCCTCGTGATCATACTTTCCATCGAGCTCCCCAAACTGGAGGCGACCAAGTCAAGAGAATGACCCGCGATGGAAGCATGAAGCTCTCTACTTTGAATCGACAAGAAGAAAAGTAGCGGGACAGTACGATACATGTAAATGCACTGTCAAGACACAGGCACGAGATTTACAGTGTTGAAGGAATGGTTTACATCGCAGGGAAACATATCCGCTACAAGTGAACAAGACCTGCAGTATTCCGTTATCCTGATCACACACGCATCACACAAAGTGCAGCTCTTTCTCTGACCAGCCGAAGGCTGCCTTATGGTCATCGAACAACGCGCGCATTTGCTGCAGGAAGAGGGCATGCCCATCCTCCACCTGCTGGTTGGTGGGATTCGGCACCGGCACCCCCGGCTCTGACGGATTCAACTCGATGGGCTGCCCCATGAGAAAGCATAAAGGTGTGCGATGTGGGATAGGGAGTCCGCCACGTCCCCAGAAAATCGTGCACGACATGCGTAGAACGCGAGAAAGCCACGCAAGCTCTGGCCGAGTGAGACAACTCATCAACTGAGAGTTGCCCAAGGTGTAGCAGGGCACAAGTATGCTCCCAGTCTGCAGCGCAAGCTTCACGAAGCCCTTGCGCTCCAGCATTACCGAGGCCTCCGCGTCCCTTGAATTATGGAATATTTCCGCAATCCCTCCAGGCATCACCTGCAGAGCAAGAAGCCCCGCTCATGATGCGACCCGGGCGGTGTGACCCATTGATGATCGAAGCTCTCTGAGTGTCAGGTGACGTGCCAGCAGAAAACCCTGACCGGGCAGAGATCTTCCACCCCAGTTGTGCACCCCAGTGCAAGTCGTGTTGAACAGCGTTCATCTCAACAGTTTGTACACGCCAGTTGGGCACCCCAGTGCAAGTCGTGTTGGGCAGCGTTCATCTTAGCAGTTGTACACGCCAGTTGTGCACCCCAGTTTAAACCGTGTTGGGCAGCGTTTATCTTAGCAGTAGTACCTTTGTGCAGAAAGCGGAATGAAAACAAGCACAGAAGAACTGGCGAAAGAAACTTGTGATATGGTTCACGTAATAGAACTTTGTGCGCTGTTGGGGAGTTGGAGATTACCCCTACGCTGCGGCCATTCTCGTGCATCAGCCGCATAACGTTCTTCTTCCCACATTCCACCATCCCAGCCCAGCGAAGCAAATCCCCGTAGAAGGGCACTCGAAGCGCGGCGGGGGCGGCGAGGCCGTGGATATGACCGAGGGGCGCAAGGAGGCAGGAGAGGAGGTCCCCGAGCGGGAACACTCCGTGGGGGGCCCCGGCGAAGATGTACTGCCGCCCAGGGACGAAAGCTTCCGGTCCCGGCATCACCAGCTTCAGAGAGAAGTAACGGTAGAAACGGCGGCGGAGCGCCGGGGGGCCGCGGGCGGGAGGCCAATGGGCGCCCTTGGGCTGCACGATCATCAGCAGGCCGATGCCGCACGCGAAAATGGCCGTCGCTTGCATAGCCGGGAAGGAGAGCAGAAGGAGCAGGAGGCAGACGGGGATCCACAGCAGGGTGCCAAACATTAGTGCTAGACGGAGCATGCAAGCCGCGTCCTCTGCGATCGTGATTTTCTCTGCTGCCGCCAGGTACTCGCCCTGAGATATCCAACACGCATCCTTGAGGATCTCCGATGTGGGCAGCGGTGTATGCTATGATGGCTTGTTGGTTTCTCGATAGTCGCAATAGCCTGGTACTAAGCTCGAGTCGAAGAGCACAAATGCGCCGCAAGGCTGTGCATTTTCCACTCAGGTTGGACGTAGAGCTGCAGTGAAAATTCGGCATTCAAGAAAAACTCAGGTATACACTCACAGCCGACCAGCTCTCTGGGAGACTCGCCTGGTGATGGACCTCGCAAGCAGGGGCACCGAGTGGCTGTGCGATGGCGGAGAAACGGGTGGCATCAGCGCTGTTAGCGATGACGTGCGGTGCCTTCGGGCACACAGAGAGGTCGCGCTGCTGGAGGTCGTGGAGCTGAACTGCGTCCACGAGGTATCGCTGCGCGTTTGCGGGCATTGCGCCTGACTTGGGTCACCCGACGTCTGCAAATAACTTCACTGTGCAGTACGTGACTCGGCCTTCAAGATACACCCGAAGGTGTGAAATCGCCACGTTTGGAAGTGGATGGGACTCGGTTGAGGGGGAAACACGATGAAGTTGGAATTCGAAGGAGGCGATCTGGTTAGAGCCCTGGGAGGTACGGAAGTCTCGCTAAGTGCTCGAAAAGGACACCCTGCAAGCAGTCCCTACAACTTCCGTCAACTACATTTTCGACTCCTTCACCTTCTAAGTGTAGCCACCGCCTACCAACCAAACTTCACTGCGGAGAGCAACACGAACGCATATGCACAACTCGGTTTGGTGTATCAAGAAACAACGGGATACCACCCGTGACGAGATTTATACATTGAGACATGTATCTGGTATTTTGCAAGGACGAAGTTATTTGAGAAGGCTTCACGAGTAGAAGCTGAAGCGCAGCGCGAGTATTTGTGCGAAGGCGCCAACATTATAAGTGCCCGAGACGCTCAGAATGATATGTTGCGTGAGGGCAACATAAGAGAGGAGACGCTTGGTACATACGGAAGAACTACGCTTGCACGCATCTCACGCTTCTAACGCGAGAAAATCAGGGTAAGTACGGTCTATCGTAACCTTTGGGAAACATATTTTCGGGACATGAAACATCATTGAAGCAAGGCCCACGTGTGATTATTTCCAAGACGACCGCCGCGCAACACAGTTGCGGCCCAAACCGTGTGCACAGGAACTCAAAATGTCATATGGTCGTTTTTTCGCCGCAAGCTGAGATCGCAGACCACCGACAAGCGCACACGCCGTTGTACAATAGGTTCAACTTGACTTTGCCTTCGTGGCAAGAATTGATTTAAACGCATCCCATATTTCACAGGGATAGTTATCAAAATACATATATGATAAAGCCTTACAACGAAAATACAATAGATTTTGCTTTGTATCGTCATATCTTGGTTAGTGTGACAAATCTGTGCGATACTACCTGTTAGGGGGATGATCTGCACCACACTTGGTGCTGACAAAAACAAAGTGCAGTGCGATCTCGAACCTTAAGGGGGCGCAGCTACTACCTGAAGCGCGGGTATTGCTGGGCAGCTACTACGGCAACGCAATAGCTTTCTAAATGAGCCTGGTATTGATGCTGAGGTTTACCCTCGCCTTGTGCTTCTCCTGTCCCTCGACTGGCAACAGATAGAGCTCTACAGTGAATTATTCTGAGATTGCAGCCTCATATGAAATGGTTTCACAATCGAATGGTTCAGTCGAGTTGAACCGTTACAACCGTTCAGTTTGAACAGTTCTTCGGAGTTCTCAGACTCGAGACTGCTCGGCCGGTCTACTTGTATCGTATCATCCAATCATGCAAGAGTTGAGTTGGAGTTGAGTTGGGGTATTGAATTGATCGGGAGGATTTCATTGGCTGAATTCTTCCGGCGAGAATTCCCAAACCAAAACTTCAGAAAACTGGTAAACTCCAGGTCACCAGCGCAGGACGCAGGAGCAAGGGGTACCTCTGCTCTGTCTGCTCCGCTCGCTTCCTTCCATCCATCGTGTTTTGCTCCGCTACATTTCAAGCGAATCTGAAACCGACATCAAAGAGTGACGTCATGGGTAAGAGTCTTGAAGAGAAAATTGCGAAATGGAAGGAGTGCGATGTTGAAAAGCTACAGAAGAAGCTCGAAAAGCTTCAATGGAAGGCGGATGACGTCGGAAAGGACGAGTCGAAAAAAATTGAGGCTCTCAAAGGGGTGATCGCGGAAAAGAGCGCGTGATATCCACTGAGTTCACGCGATTCTGAGGTGCTGTTGCTTGCCAAAATACCTCTAGCAATTCTTGAGTTGTGTTTTAGCGTCAGAGTTCTCATCTCGCAAGCTTCTCTATAGAATCCACGCACTTTGTGCGCTTGATTCTCGCGTTGTCCAAAACAAACAAGCAAGCTCCACGCGTATTTCAACCTGAGGGCCAGCTTGGTTTGGTACATCCTGTCTACTGATAAGTGCAAGTCAGGCTTGTTCCTATGTATTCTCGTTTTAGCCAACAGCGCGAGCCATGTGTCAACCGGGCGTGACGAATGATCCCTTCTCCCAGATTGAACTTTGTGATAGTTAGTTCTTGGGTACGCCTTTGCTTCAGCTCTCTGCTGTTATCCAAGGGAAAATGCATACTAGCGCGTGTCCCTATGATCTGAAGTCAGCAGACCTGCTGACTGGTGTTCGTGCATCTCCGGGTTCTTTACTCGTACTTGCCACTCGAGTTTTAAGCGTGTTGCTTAGTCGCTTTCCCCCCTGAGTTGTTTTGCAGGGCTTCAGTTCACGTATATCCCTCAAAACTTGACGTTCGCACCGGTTGGGTTTGAAAACGCAGGAAACTCTCGCAGCTGGTCGCCAGTGCATCTAGACGGCTTGCCGCATCGCTAGTTGTAGTTCAACAAATCTTGGATTAGACTGTGACCCTACAATTTTACAAGCGTTGTATAAGTACTGTTAGCTGTAACGAAACGTCCTAATCTGCTTGATATTTTGAGCATACGTCCGTGTTCGTGTTTTGACGCGTCGTGCAACTATCCTGCTACTTCCGGTATCTCCATTCTCAACACATTGCCGTCTGACAGCGCGTGCGATATGACGACTGCGCATGGCTCAAACTTATGGGGCCCAGGATACAATACTACCGGCAACAATCTATCCTCGATTAAAAAGGATGAGGAAACTGAAATGCGCATCGGGGCGACGTTTCGTCACTACGACCTCGATGAGAGGTGTTTCCCCGCTGGTGCTTCTGCTTTAAGCAAGTGTGAAAATATGCGTCTCGAGTATCCTACCAAACCTACCCCTGAACCATCACACCAGAAGATAAAACTATGCATGCCGTTCCTGCGCGGTGGCCCTCCCCGGTGGCCAGCGCGCGTGAAGCTCGACACGATGCACCTAAATAGGGAGTGTTGAAAGCCCATATACGGACACACTCAAGTCTTCGAAAACTAATATTTGAACTATCAGGCTATAGGCTTCAGTTTTCAGACTTTAGTCTGCAGACCTCAGTGTCCAGACTTCAGACTGTGGTGGACGTAAACTGCAGCTGGGTCTGAGTCGACCCTAGAAATCTGGCGTCTGAAGTGTGAAGTATGATTCGATCTAACAGTATCGAGTCAGCATTGTGAGTCCAGCCTAAGCCCACGTGCGTATGTCGGCCACCTGTAACCACACCGTTTCGGGCTGTTGCGTGTCTCGCAGTGGTTCTCTCGGCTTTAAGGAGATGAAAACTTTCCTCATTGAACTTGGGCTCATCCATAAGGTGGACCTCCGCATTTGTGAGATGTGCTGTGCGCTCTGTGGATCTCCCCTGCTGAGGCTCTTTTCGATTGAAACACCACAGGAGCTGTGGGCTTGCTCACCCGCTACTCGGAGGGCAGTAGCGCAGTGAGTCAAAGCACAATGGGTTGCACAAATGGTGGCACAGTGGATCAAAGCAAGGTCTCTGTAACCCAGGGATCACTGTTGCAGGCTGTTGGTATGGAAATCCTTCGGCGACCCTGACTACAGGCGGTGTGCGACCTCCTACGTGGCAAAGACCTCTTCTCCAGAGCCTGGCCACGTGGCAAAGACCTGTTCCCCTAAGCCCGGCCACGTGGCCCCACGCTCTGCCCCGGCGCCCGATGCTGCATCTAAGGCTAGGCATCGAGGGAAGTGCTCCGGACAGGACGACGGGGCTCTGCGCGCCTTTGTGGAGGCTGAGATTGCTAAGGCTGACGCTAACAAGGATGGGCGGTATCTCCGTTCCCCTGCATCACTGCCCTTCCCTCCCAGCACAACAGTCTTTCGACGTCAAATCCTGCTGTACCGAACCATCATAGAAAGTGCCATCTTCTCAGTGTAATGTTTGGGCTTCTCGGTGGCGCGTTGCCGGCACGTCTCAGTGTAATGTTTTCGGCACTTGTCCGTGTAACTTTTTCGGCACTTCTCGGCGGAGCGCTGCCGGCACTTCTCGGCGGAGCGCTGCCGGCACTTCTCGGTGGCGTGTTGGTTTTTTGGGGTTCGCGATGCTTTTTGGGGGGGTTGCCCTTTTTTCTTCCGTCACTTCTAAGGTGCTTCTTCAAAGGGTTCCGTCACCGGATGTCCGAAACAGTGTCGGAATTCGGACTGCTGTGCTGCTGTGCTGCTGTGAGTCTAGCGGTTTCCAGCCTAATGGCGCACAGCCTCCTGCCGATAGATGGGCAGTGGTTCCTGGACTCGATGGCCCACGTGTGCGCCATATCCCATCAGTGTGTTCGCAATTGATGGTCGTTTTTTCACTTGTCCTTATGGCGCGGAGGGAGGGTTGCAGGCTGCACTTGGCAGAGTTCACTGCTTACTACACCGACTGCCTCCCTGCCAAGCGCCGGCCAAAGGAAGCGGATGAGGGCCCCGGCTCAGGTACCACTCCAGCTAGGTACCCACATGCTTTAGGTGCCGCTACAAGTCGACGCCGGCGGGTCACCTCCAGGCCGCCGGGGGTTTCCCAGTTGGAGAGATGTGGCTTTGTTCTGAACGGGGGCTGCACCGGGGCCAGGCTCTGGGCACCATCAGCAGCGCACCACCGACTTCATGGCGACTTCCTGCAAGAGCATCCACCACGCGTCCTCTGCGGAGGCCAAAGAGGCGGCTCTGTTGACCTACCTGCAGGTGTCCACTTTGGGCCGCCTGTGCTGCCAGGGGCGCAACCACAGAGCCTTGCTGCTGGCACCCTTGCTGCGGAATCCAGTCGCCAGGTTTTAGGGTTTTAGGGTTCCTGGATCCGAATCTAATGACAATGCTACTGACACATCAGCCTCCGCTTACGGCTCTGCTTGAGGTTCAAGGGTGAAGGGTTGAGGGCTTTCCAGAATGGGAACTTGTAGCGTTGTGCTGGCCACCCAGAACTGATCCGAAGGGACTCGTGTGTGGGGACCTCACATGTGTTATGTCCATTTGAGCTGTGAGCCAATGAGACGGCACCTCGGCGCGCCTCGGGCTGTTGGCGCCGTGCCCGCAGGAGTTGAGATCCGACGTGGCCTCGGACTACTCCAAGAGTTTTGCCGGCACTGCGGCAGACACGGCCCTGGAGAGGGGCATCGCGCAGCTGATGAGGGGGGGCATCCAGGTGCGCCACGTGTCTCAAAAGTCCCGTAAACCTGCCACCTCACTCACCCGGCTCCTTGGAGGTCCTTTTTTCACTGTCTTTATCTCAGGTATGTCAAGTGGCACTTCACTCCATTGCTCCACGGATAATGGTTTAATCAACGACTCTGATAGGTTGAGGTGAGCCTCGGCATGCACGAGCAATGAAGGGCTCTGATAGGTTGAGGTGAGCCTCGGCATACACGAGCAATGAAGGGCTCTGATAGGTTGAGGTGAGCCTCGGCATGCACGAGCAATGAAGGGCTCTGATAGGTTGAGGTGAGCCTCGGCATGCACGAGCAATGAATGACTCGTGCGGCGCTGACTGCATTTCGACACCTTCGAAATTAGATCAAAGAGCGCAGCCGCCAGGGTGTGTGCCCCCTCTTCTGAGCTGGCTCCCCAGCCCGAGGCTCGAGGAGGCCGAAGTGAAACTAAGGCGGCATCTTCTTGGCCCTGCAGGACGCGGAGCAGCTGGCGTTTCCTGTGATGGCATGCCCATGCCAGCTGCCAGGAGACACCGAACACACAAAGGAGTGTACCGGGAAGTGGCTGCGCGCGCTGAACAGGTGTTGTCGCGCGTTGTGCCCCGCACGGCGACTCCTCTCGTGTTGCCTGGCAATCCCGAGCGATGGCCGTCCAAAGCGCCTTCCCGCCACCTCATCTCATTTTGCTTCCAAGCGTAGCTCCTCGCCGGCCCCTGGAGATGCCGGTTCGCTTGCCTTTGTGGCGGAGCTGTCCCCGTTGGATGTCTCTATGCCCCCCCCCAGTGTATGACGTGCATGGGAGGTGACATTACAGGCAAAGCGGCTGCTACCTCTATGTGCACACCAATACGAATGTTGTCACGTCCAAGAGACCCTGCGGTACCTGGCTCTCGCACCGCCCTTCGCCCTCGCCTCCCTGGCATCCTCCGAGCCGATGTCGCGCTCAAAGCAAAGCAGGTTACTGGCACAATTTCGTGCATGGGGTGGACGTGGCACCCTATATGATGGGGCACCCTATATGATGGGGCACCCTATACGAGGCACGTAATGAGGCGGGACCGGGGCCGGTGGAGCAGGCTTCTATGACCCGGAGGAGGAGCGCCGCAATGCTCTGCTGCTGGCAGTTGGGGAGTATCCGAGCTTCACGTCATGCTTCTTGGAGAATTTGGATGACGTGGTCAGGGATGTCATCGCCGAGCACGGGAAGACACCTCTGCTACTAACAGGTGGCTAAGGGAGCGAAGCCACTTCACGGGTCTCTGTGTCTTCCTCGCTGCGAGATCCTCTCGGCGCACAGGGGCCGGAGGGGGAGAGCCCCTCCATCAGAAGGATGGTGCAGGATCTTGAGCTTGATGGGGCGAGGATTGCTGTTTTTGTTTTTTTTGAGGAGAGCGGGCGCGCATCATTGCAGACACGCCTCGTGAGTGGAAGAGTCACAGGGCCTACAGGCCCACACCCTAAAACAGGGTTGTCGCTGTTTTTTCTTGTTTTGAGGAGAGCGCGCGCGCATCACTGCAGATACGCCTGGTGAGTGGAAGAGTCACGGGGCCTAAAGGCCCACACCCTAAAGCACGGTTGTCGTTTTTGTCCTTTTCGTTTATCTTCTGGTGAGTGGTTGTGGTGTGCGAACCTGTGGCAGCCACGCACGAGTCGTACTAGTCCATGCATGCTTATGGCTGCAGGGGGGACCCGTCTGATACCCTCCCGGTGCCCTTTACGAGCGCTCCCGGTGTGACCAGGGACCCCTCCAGATCTCAAGAAGGGGAGTGCCTCGATGCCGCAGGCTCGGAGGAGGTTTTTGCAGAGACGCTCGAGTGGCTGAAGCAGCCCGTGGGCGCCTTCTGCAAGCAGAAGAAGCCGCTGTTCCGAGGGTACTTGGTCGACACCAGGCCGATGGCGCTCGGAGCGTCGCGTACTGGGGTCAAGCTGGAGGACTCCGCCAAGGCGGCCAAGGCGAAGTTGTGCCGTGCCTTGCGTGTTGGCGGGTAGCTCCCGCATTTTGTAGACCTCCCCGTTGTCTATTTCGCGTGCCAACCTCAACACCCCCCTAAGCCGCCCTCTTCTCACCCTGCCATGCCCCCCCCTGCAGTCTTCTTGGGAAGAGCCATCGCTTTGGTATCCTCACTGCATGCGCCATTCGCTCCAATTGGGTTTCTACTTGGTGCCTCTGCATACCCCGCCTGCTGCCCCCTTATGCCCAGCTCTCACAGAGAGCCGCGCGTGGAGAGAGGAAGACGCGCGACATGTGTTTACGCGCGTCTGTGGCATTACAGACTCGTCCGCGGTTGCTGTTGGTTGCGAGGCATGGGGGGTGTGCTAGCATCCACACTCCGCTGGCCCGAGCCCTGAGTAGGGTCATCGAGAAGTACAGTTTGGACCATCGAAAAGTGCACTGGAGCTGGAAAAGTGCAGGTTTGACTTCGAAAAGTGCAGTTTGACTTCGAAAAGTACAGTTTGACTTCGAAAAGTGCAGTTTTGACTTCGGCAAGTGCAGTTTTGACTTCGGCAAGTGCAGTTTTGACTTCGGCAAGTGCAGTTTTGACTTCGGCAAGTGCAGTTTTGACCTGGAGAAGTGCAGTTTTGACTTCGAAAAGTGCAGTTTGATTTCGAAAAGTGCAGTTTTGACTTCGAAAAGTGCAGCTTTCTGGCTTCCACTATGGGGTGCCCAGGGGAAGAGGGGGAGGGATGCGCTGAAGCTCACTTCCTTTGCAACTGAGTCTGCACTCTGATTCGCTTCTGGCGTGAATGCGTGTGGGCCGGAGCATGCGGTAGCCATCCACGGGGGACGTGAAATGCACGGCATTGGCGGAGCTCCCCACGGGCTCTGCTCGGCTGAGTTGGCTTTAGGGAGTGAGCGGTATTGTGTAAGGGCCGCGCCATGCCTTCGGGTGCTTCCTTCCTCCGGTGGGGGGCTACGCGCACGTCTCAGGGCTCTCGGTGCGTGCGCGCGGCGGCAGATTGTGTGTGGTGGAGGTGGCAGATCAGCCTCCACACTTTGCGGAACGGATCTGCAAGCGCTTCTATAACATGTTCCCCGTGCAAGTCTTCGATCCAAAGGTGGCTCCCAGCCAATTCTTCGATCGAAAGGTGGCTCCCCGCCAATGCTTTGATCCAAAGGTGGCTCTCAGTTAATTCTTTGATCAAAAGGTGGCTCTCAGCCAATTCTCACGAGGGCGCCAATGCAAATGCAATACTCAAGCCTGTTTCTCCCTTGGACACTCACACTTCTCAACCTCAGTAATTCCCAAATACGTGCATCATTCTCAGCCTCAATCTGTCCCAAATTAATGCGCCATTCTCAGCCTCAATCTATTCCAAATGCATGCGTCATTATCAGCCTCAATCTGTCCCAAATGCATGCGTCATTCTCAGCCTCAATCTGTCCCAAATTCACGCGTCATTCTCAGCCTCAATCTGTCCCAATTCACGCGACATTCTCAGCCTCGATCTGTCCCAAATTCACGCGTCATTCTCAGCCTCAATCTGTCCCAAATTCACGCGTCATTTTCAGCCTCCATCTGTCCCAAATTCACGCGACATTCTCAGCCTCAATCTGTCCCAAATTCACGCGACATTCTCAGCCTCATTCTGTCCCGAATTCACGCGACATTCTCAGCCTCAATCTGTCCCAAATTCACGCGACATCCTCGGGTCTCGATGGCGTGCACGCAAAACTCTTGGTGTCCATGTGTCCTGTAGCTATGCTTTGTGCGGCCACACAAGGCCCGTGCCAAGGTGTGCCAAGGTGTTCCAAGGTCGGTGAGCTCAACCTTCTCCAGCTCGCCAGCTTCCCACCAATAGGGCACTGTGGTCATCAGCGCATGTTGCGGCGCCAATGAGCGCAACCTGGTTACGCTGGACACTGGTTGCGCTCACGGGCGGGGGCTGCTTGGACGGCGCTGTGAGACAGGCCAAGGGGTGGCGGAAAGATCTCCTCGGCTTCGATCCGCCATCCGGTGATGGGCCCGAGTTCCGCTTGGCAGTCTTGTCGAGCTCCGGACCGAGCAACTACGAAAGGGAGCTGAAGGGTACTCCCAGAACCTCCTCGCTAATCCCTCTTTGGCGCGTCCCCATGTGACTACCTTTGCTGACGATGCGGCGGCACCAGGTCTGTCCTTGAATCACGAAGGCTAGGCCGCTCAAGGGAGCGAAGAGCCACGGGGGCTAGGCCGCTCAAGGGAGCGAAGAGCCACAGGGGCTAGGCCGCTCAAGGGAGCGAAGAGCCACGGGGGCTAGGCCGCTCAAGGGAGCGAAGAGGAGCCACAGGGGCTAGGCCGCTCAAGGGAGCGAAAGAGCCACAGGGGCTAGGCCGCTCAAGGGAGCGAAGAGCCACAGGGGCTAGGCCGCTCAAGGGAGCGAACAGCCACAGGGGCTAGGCCGCTCAAGGGAGCGAGGAGCCACAGGGGCTAGGCCGCTCAAGGGAGCGAAGAGCCACAGGGGCTAGGCCGCTCAAGGGAGCGAAGAGCCACAGAGGCTAGGCCGCTCAAGGGAGCGAAGAGCCACCACAGGGGCTAGGCCGCTCAAGGGAGCGAAGAGGAGCCACAGGGGCTAGGCTAGGCCGCTCAAGGGAGCGAAGAGGAGCCACAGGGGCTAGGCTGCTCAAGGGAGCGAAGAGCCACAGGTGCTAGGCCGCTCAAGGGAGCGAACAGCCACAGGGGCTAGGCCGCTCAAGGGAGCGAAGAGGAGCCACAGGGGCTAGGCCGCTCAAGGGAGCGAAGAGCCACAGGGGCTAGGCCGCTCAAGGGAGCGAAGAGCCACAGAGGCTAGGCCGCTCAAGGGAGCGAAGAGCCACGGGGGCTAGGCCGCTCAAGGGAGCGAAGAGAGGAGCCACAGGGGCTAGGCCGCTCAAGGGAGCGAAGAGGAGCCACAGGGGCTAGGCTGCTCAAGGGAGCGAAGAGCCACAGGTGCTAGGCCGCTCAAGGGAGCGAACAGCCACAGGGGCTAGGCCGCTCAAGGGAGCGAAGAGGAGCCACGGGGGCTAGGCCGCTCAAGGGAGCGAAGAGCCACGGGGGCTAGGCCACTCAAGGGAGCGAAGAGCCACGGATGCATTTCATAGGGATTTCATAGGGCAGAGGGGTCCTGTCATAGTGGGACATCACACTGAATCTTTCAGGTGAGCCACTGCACAATGGCCTGGGCACAATAGAGGCTGCAGGAGGGACTGCTTGCCAAGGGACACTCTGCTCGCGACGGAGGCAAGGAAGGAAGCAGAGAAGCACTGTTAGCTAGGAGAGAGCAACAGTAGCTTAGCAGCTACACCCAGGAGGCATTCCCGCCCTTTGCAGGCATGTTGCTTTGTCAGCGCTATGTCCACGTGGCTGACACGCGCCGGTCTTCCCTGGCCCCCCGGGAGACAGATCCTCTTTTCCCGGAGCCCTGGGGGCGCCTGCATCCGGTGCACGTCCGCTGCACCCCGGTGGAGGTGGTGAACATGCGCGACATGGTTGAGGGCATCTCCGCCGCCACCGCGCAGGTGCCCGCAAGTGTCCCCGAGGCCCCCCCCCGCCTCCCCGGTGAGCACGAAGGCTCATGCCCGCCGGCCCCTCGTCGTCCACTTGCATGTTGTGGCGTTCGAGGTGGCCGCTGGGCTCACTCCGGTCGAGCCCGAGATGTGTGGTGCGAAACTGATTTTGTGGCGTAACTAATTTGTAACTCGGGGCTGCGCAGAATCGAGTGCCCTTGCTCTTGGACGCCACTGCGAATAAGGTATGAGCTGTTGTGGAGGCGCGGGGTGCGGCCCTCGGGGTTGGCGAGTGCCTGCTGCTGGATCGGCCTTGATTGGAGAGCAGCTGCATGCCCGCAGCCCCCTCCTTGTAATGGGTGTCCCCGAGGGGCGAGTGCCGTACGGGGCATGCACATTGCAACGAGGACAGGCAGCAGTGAGTGTGGGGACGGGGACAGGGCACGGTGGACACATTCTTCAAGTACCAGCGCGCTTTCGTGATTGACATGCAAGTGGACGTGGACTCGCGCCTGGCCCTCGGCGAGCCCACCATGAGCGCCAATGGATCCCTTTCACCGGCGGCTCTCGAGGTGCTGGAAGGTGGAGCCTCCGCGGGCGCCTCGTTGGCAGCGATGCATATACCTACAGCCGCCGGATTCCGTGACACGTGGCGAGGCAGGGCGAGCGGTGCCGTAGGGCTTGTGATGGCGTCGCCATTGGCCGGCGCCAGCTGCTATCGCTGCGGGAACCGGCACTGTCTACGGATAGTTTTGTTCGCAATTCGCGGCTCAATGCTTTGCCTGGCGCCCCTCAGGCGGAAGTTTTCAGAAGCGAGTCCCAAGTCGCTCGTGCTGCCTCCGCCTGGAACGCGTCCCCTGCTTCAGGGTCCGTGGCATGGGCACAGAGATGACATGCTGGACGGGCATATGTCCACCACAAGAGTCTCTTTGATCGTGTGGACCAGATCGTTCCCTCGACCAGATGGTTCCCTCGGGTAGGGGCTCCGTGCCGCCGCAGCCGGGCGCGCTGACACGGGTCACGCGGCGGCTGTGGGCGCCAGGCTGGCGGAAGAAGCTGGTCAATGCGATGAAGCAGGGCTACTATCTGTGCGTCTCACTGCTGATGTCCACCACGGAGTTCATTCGGTGTGACTTTACCCCTCGCTCCCTTCGCAGGGCGCCTTAGCTGCCCTGAGCCCCCCTACAACCTGCAAGGCCTCGAGCGGCCGCGTGCAGCGTGATCCGCCTAGCGCACGCGACACCATAGCGCCTAGCGACGGCATGCTTGTGCCCCCAAGCGGGCGCATGGAAGTTCCGTGGCGCTGGCAACCCGCTGTGGGCACCCTCGGTGCCACTGGGAACAGCCGAAATGGTCGGCATGCTGCGGCTGCGCAATGCGGACGTCTTTTAGAGGGAAGGGATGAGGGGCGAGCGGCGCAGAGGGAGGAGGGGCGCAGAGGGATGAGGGGCGAGCGGGCGCAGAGGGGAGGGCGCCGCGAGGCGCAGAGGGGGGAGGCGAGCGGTGCAGAGGAGGAGGGGCGGCGGCGCAGAGGGAGGAGGGCGCGCGGCGCAGAGGGGGGAGGCGAGCGGTGCAGAGAGGAGGAGAGGCGACGGCGCAGAGGAGGAGGGGCGAGCGGCGCAGAGGGATGTGTACATGTCATAGAGGGATGTGTACATGTCATAGAGGGATGAGGGATGTTGTACATGTCATAGAGGGGTGAGGGATGTGTACATGTCATAGAGGGATGAGGGGCGCGTGTCATAGAGGGAGAGGTGCATGTGTGTCATAGAGGGATGAGGTGCGCGTGTCATAGAGGGAGAGAGGTGCGTGCGTCTCAGAGAGGAGAGGGGGGTGTGTGTGTGCCACAGAGGGGTGAGGGGTGCGTGTGACAGAGCGGTGAGGGATGTGTGTCACAGCGGGGTTAGGGGTACGTGTCAAAGAGGGATGAGGGGTGCGTGCTTTTTGTAGAGGGACAAGGGGCACATCTGAGAAAGGCTGGTGGGGCGATGCCTCGTCAGGGAGTACTGCCATGACGACTACTTCCCTGCGGCGGTATTTCAGTGCGGAGAGATCCAACAGCAGAAGTGGCTGGAGAAGGTGGTACGTCCAGAAGATAAGGTGAGTGGTGCCCTGGCAGCTGCCGAGCTTTTGGCCCAGTCTGGATGACCAGTTAAATCATGACAGCGTTTCACTGATTGGTTGCAGCTAGGAGCCTGTCACCAGGAGCTGTGACATCCAAACAATAGCCTGCGATGTTGCTCCGCTGACCCACCATCATTTGGCGCCTCGCATGTCAGACACGCTGCATATTGGGGGCATATGGGGATGCCGACGCGTGCACCACACACCCGCCACGTCCCGGCTTGGTCAAATTAGACCAGCAGAGCAGGAGGACGAGGCTCCTGTGAGGGATTCCTGACAGACAGCACCGGCAGCACTAAGGATGGTGCAGCACTAAGCCCAAACCGCGTCGTTTTATTGCACTTTCATCCATTCCATCTTTAGGATGAAATGTTGTTCTCTTTTAAATAATAATGCGGTTCTGGCATAACACTGGACACCTCCTCATCCCTTGGTCGCACGTTGCCTAGTTTCCTCCTAAATATTTGGTCGGACTGATTAGAGAGTTCGGTTCTGTGGGCACACTCGCTCAACAAAGATCTCCGTGGCGGTTCTGTCCAACAGTGCCAACGCGTGCCTCCAAGTTGCAAAAGAACGATGGCATATATTGTGTTCCGTGTTTGTGAATCCAAGCAAACGGTGCAATCATGACAGAACCTTATCATGGTTCTAATTAAACTATGAAGTGCACGACCGTGTAAAAGAACATGCTTTCCTAGAACGGTTTTCTTTGGTTTATTATTACCCTCGTCTCCGCGACCTCTTTTGCGTCCAGGGACAGCTGTGTATTAAGCCACCTTTTGCATAATTATACGTTCTGTGAAAGGTGGATTCATACACAGCTGTCACTGTACGCAAAAGAGGTCGCGGAGACGAGGGTAATAATAAACCAAGTAAAAACATTCTAGGTAAGTATGTGCTTTTACTCATTGAGAACGCTATAGAAGTGGCTTTGAATTGGGAACCTCCGGCACTCGCCATATTCGCACGGCTCCGAGGTGACGAAACCGCTGGATGGCGGATGACGGCAGCTTTCAAACAAACATCTGTGCGCACGTTTTGGCCGAATGACCAAATGGATGGTGGGATTGTTGGGTGACGTCATCAGGAGCATGGCGTGTTTGTGATTCGTGAAGGCTTCCATGTGGTGGTAACTTCACTCTGTCCCATCGAAAGCTACAAGCAAAACCTGAAGATCTGTCTGCCATTACGTAAAATGAAGGTGCTTCTCATGACTCAGTCAGGATAATGTGATGGATCCATTTTCACTGTAAAGTACACTTGACTGCACTGCTGTGAAAGTAATGGGTTGATAGTCATGATCATAATAGTAGTATCAGGCAGTTTGCACATAGAGCACATGCCCTCCAATCTAAACCACAGTGGTACCGGATTCTTCATATCCCTGAGGATTGACAGCCTACACTGTATGTACATGTGCAGATAGGGCGCGTTTTGTGTTCTACTAATGTGTACATAGTATGCATTTGAGAGCGGGAAGGTTGTGAGTTCTAGTATTGTCATCTATAAAAAAACGGTATAGCATACTAGGGTCATCATTTTGTTATGCTTTTAAAAAGTTGTGGAGAGCATAAGTAAATGGCAGTATTGTTATATGCAGAGATGTATTGAATTCCATATTTTGATGTACTTTATGTAGAGAAGAAGTCAATTCTGTTTGCATTATGGAGGCCCCATTAGTTGCAGAGTTCTTATGATCAGTTGTATTAAGGTGCGTTTGAATCTTGTTGATATATGCATTTGCAGGATTAAGAGTGTATGTTGCCAAATGTGCAGACACTTACTGTAATCCACTGTGCAAAAGTGTTATATTTGCACAGTAAGGTGTCTATGGTGTGTTTGTACTGTAAGATGTGTGAGGTGCGTTTGTTGGACCTTCGATGAACGAGAGGCAACTGTGCTTCAGCCCATTGCCTGTGGTGGTTGCCAATAAACTGCATATATTTGTGTTTACATAGCGAGCATACCGCACATCAATCAGGGTTAGCGATGCAGGCCATGCCCACTGCATACAGAAAGCTATGTTTCCCTGTTTACAAATGAAAACATATTTTCGTTGTACATTCAGAATTTATTTTGCATTCTCTGTGCTATATATATATATATAACTACATCCGCGACTCGGATATGATGAGATTATAATGGACTTTTTAAATCGATAAAAAGAAATATCGGTATTTTTTGTCATGGGATGACTGAAACGGACATTCTCGAATACCTCCAAGTTTCATATGCCAGTGGCGCGCGCATGCCGTAACATGGACGTAATACGCATAAAATCTCGGACCCCTTAGGGCCGTCCTTATAACTGGTTTTGGAAATGTGTCGCATGTCGTCTTGCCAGTTATAAGGCATTCGACACTTCCCGTCATGCTGCCCGACATTTTTCGTCTACGTGGCGTTTCGTTGGATCGTGTCGTCGTGGCAACGGCAAAAACAATTGCACGCAAGCTTAACGTGAAAGCAGTGATAAAATTGACCGTGCCCTGTAAGTCGCTATCCAGCGGTTGTTGTTTTCGGGATGCTAACGTATACCAAACACAGCATTACTTTGCATATGAATTCTAATAAGTGTTAGAAACAACACGTTTTTTTAAGGGTTTTTAGGCGCGCAAGATCCGTCCAGGATTCCGGGTGCTTGTCGCATTTTAAACCAATCAGATCGCTGCGATCAAAAGCGACACGATGTGACATGTCGCACAAATTCCCAGACTAGTTTTAAGGATGGTCCTTAGTCCGGATATATGGATTGGTGTCACGTCACACGACTAAAGTCGTAAACGACTAATCGGTCGCGTGTCGGTCACCAGTTTATAGAATACAATTTGCCCCGACGGTAGATCAATGAAATGGCGCAGATTCCCAATCGAAGGAAATATTCCTCCACATCAGAAATCGGGAAGACCGTGCGATTTTACATCTGACCAGTGTCCTAGGAGTACGTGGTGGCCCAAAATCGACAAAAACATTCACGCGCTGTGTTGTTTCTTCTAGAGCGCTTTCGAAATTTTACAGAAAGATACGAGCCAGGGCGGCTTTTATTTTACAGCGCTGCTTCAGGTATTTACGGCTTTACACTGTCGTATTTTTATGGACTTATGATCGGGCGGGAATTCTGAGTTAGGGCATCATCAGGTTTAAAACGACTGCTTATTCGGAAATGTTATTTGCCTGGTACTTACGCGATATAGTGTATCTCGTATACCTACGTACGATATCTGGATAGCATACATAGACCGAATCATATATACTACACATACTATATGTAGGGTGCACAGTTATTTGGGGCTATTTAATTTTCATTACAATTCCCATATTTTATGGGAACTGAAAGTCAATATCGCGAGAAAATTCAAAATAAATAGTTATAAGTTTTCCCTTGATATGTTCTATATTTAGAAAATTACTTTCGAAGTAGGAGCATATGAATCCGATGTCCATAAAAAAGTGTAGGACTAGTTTTTGAGATATAAATGTTCTAAGGGAGGTGGGTCGAAAATTATATACCCACCCCCATTAGAACATTTATATCTCAAAAACTAGTCCTACACTTTTTTATGGACATCGGATTCATATGCTCCTACTTCGAAAGTAATTTTCTAAATATAGAACATATCAAGGGAAAACTAATAACTATTTATTTTGAATTTTCCCGCGATATTGACTTTCAGTTCCCATAAAATATGGGAATTGTTATGAAAATTAAATAGCCCCAAATAACTGTGCACCCTACCCTTAAAATGATCTCTTATATTGGCTGAATCTCAACCCCCTAAGAAGGACCCACTATTTTGACATTTCGCCGTATTTTCACCGTATTTGCCGTAAATACGCCGTAGATACGCCATATATACGAAATACGCAAATTTCGAGGACCGTATTCGTATTCGACGTATTCCGTAAAGCTCCACTCTGGGTCCCCTTGCACAATTCTCGCGAGTCGCGCTATGGAGTTGCACTTCAAGGCACCGTATCGATATCTCCGATATCCGATATATCGATATATCGGAGATATCGGTATCTGTCGACAACATTTTTTGCGATATCGGAATATCAATATCTGTCGACAACTTTCGTGTAGTTATCGGTATCTGTCGACAACAATAACGGTGTTATTCATATCTGTCGACAAGTTTTGCAGTGTTATCGGTATCTGTTGACAACATTTTGTGGACAAGGATATCGATAACATTTGATGATATCGGAAATATCGATATCTCGGATGTCGGATCGTGCGCATCCCGCACAGTGGCTCGTGTGGCGGCTGGCGGTGGATGGATGCATGCCTTGGCGTTGACTTTGAAGCACCCACGGAGCGATCGATCTTGCGTGCTTTTCTTACGAGTATTCCATCCGTGGCGTTCATTCGTGATGCACATTCATCAATTGCCATATCGATCCCAAATTGGGGGTGTTTAGGGTTTTCGTTTGCTCAACCGTATCGATCAAGGAGTATTCGTGACATTATATTGAACTGTGACACGGTATTCGTGTGAGCTCTCATTTCTCGGAATTTGAAAAGTAGGCTTGTCGATCGTGATTTGAAAATTCGGGATGGGTCGTGCTCGGAAATTCTGCAGGGGCTCTACAAGCACGGTTATGGTCGCACAAGGATCAGGCCCAGTCAAGCGAACACAGATTAACCCGTACGACATTAGCGGCGTAAGGGTCATATTTGGACAAATTTATCACTTGCTGTCGATATCCCCGATATATCGATATATCGGGAAAAATCGGAATATTAATATATGTCGACAAGTTTTCGTTTCTTGTCGGTATCTGTGGACAACTTTCGTGTAGTTATCGGTATCTGTCGACAACAATAATGGTGTTATTCATATCTGTCGACAAGTTTTGCAGTGTTGTCGGTATCTGTCGACAACAAACTTCATTATATCGAAAACTATCGATACGCGTTTTGGGAACCGATACGGTACCTTGTTGCACTTCCTAACTACTGGAGCACCAATCGCGATCAAAAGAATGTGGTTTTAGATTATTACGTCTCCATGAACTTTGTTTGTTTATGATTATTGTTATTAGTGTTATTATTATCATGCCAGATGGAATCAACTTGAGTTTCAAGAGGCTAGGGAGAGAAATAGAGTGCTTTCGGCAATCGATAAGGGAATCGATTTCCGCCCTCCTTTGAAGAGAAGTAGCCATGCAGAATACTTAGCGGTTCACGCTTATTGTATGAGACTTCGTCACATGTATTCCAGTTGAATATCCTTTGTCTTCAACATGAAGTACGTCTACTTCCTCCTCTTCGTTCTTACTGCGATGCTCACGCCTCCTTCACTACAGGTGGGCTGAACTTGCAGACTCTCCCAAAAATGGGTTGTTTCGTCCCTTTGACGACTGCATCATTTCGCCACCAACCCCTAAATATCCCTTGGGACACTTCACACGCGAATACAACACTTGGGCAGGGCAGATGAAAGCTTTGCAGCGCAAGATCTACAGGGGTCTAGAGCGCGAACCCCTACACCAATTGACAAATCGTAGCGTGAGAGACCTCTGCGAGTCCTCTGGGATCCCTTTTCACAAAGAACACCCATTGCTTCAAGCTAACTTTACTATCGATAGTCAATCTAAGATACACAAGGACATGTCAGATCAGGTAGACACGTACAGCACCTTGAAAGTTTTGCATATTGTGCCACCCACTGGAACCTTCGAAGGTGGCGAGTGGTGCCAAGCTTCCACTGTGCAGTAGCAGGCCAAAAGAGTCGTTGAATGGTGGTGGTCATGGACTCTTGCTTGAAGAGGAATGCGAGGCGGATGTGCTCTGCTGCTATCCAGCCAGGTTGGCGCGACATGTGCACCTTCCCACGAACGCATTTACATGGGAGTGAAGGGTTCACAAGAAGATCACCTTTGTCCGCGTCCTCTCTCTGCTCCTCGCCTTCCTCTTCATTCTTTTCCTCGAGGTCATCTTCCTCCTCTACTTTGATTCTCTTGTTCCTGCGACTCGTCTCGATTCATTCTAGCCTCCAAAGGGGATGGATACGTTTGTGGGAGGCTCCACAGGGGAAGGGCTCGAGGAAGGTGGGGGTTGGAAGCCTTTGCGTCGTCGAGGATAATGGGGAAGGAAGGAGTGTTCGTGGAGGGTACAATTTGTTTGAAGGCCCTCTTTTGCTTTCGACGAGCTGCTGCTTACTCGCGATCCTTCTTTCGCTTAAGTTCTGTTTTCGCGTCTTCAATCTCTCGAGGTGTGGGTTTGATGGAAGGTGGACGACGAAAAGGCGCCGCGGGATTTCCTTGTTGGGGCTGGGGGCCCTGGGGCATGGGCTTAGGGGATGAGCGAGTAACGTAGAAAGAAGTGTGTTGGGAGGGTGTTTTCTTGGGGGTTGAATTGGTTTGACTTCGTGTTTTGGGGGAGGTTGGCGTGGAAGAATTGCTGGCAGTCAACTTGCAAGGGAACACTGCGAGTTTTTCTGCGACTGGGGAAGAAGGAAAATCATTCGAGGACATTTTCGATTTTGCGTGGGGAAGGAAGAAGCGAGAGGAAATAATTAGTACAGCAAGAGGGCTGATTTCTTTTTTTGAAATTCAAGGCAACGAATACAACGCAAATGCGTCGTGCATTCCAAAAGCATGAAAGGGACGAGTCGCTTTTCCGACGTGGCACGTAGATTTGAAAAATCGTCAAACTCTTGAATAATCGTCATTCGGGAGGCATAGTCAGCCACGTCGGCTGATACCTCTGCTCCTTATGATTTGGAACCTGCCCAAATTACCTTACCTTACTTACCTTACTTAATCAGCAGCAAAGCGCGAATCCCAACGGGCGACACAGACGAACTTCCGATCTCACGATCGCCAGACGCTAACGATGACAGTGCCACTGCAGTCGCGTACATTCACCGCGACGCCACCCACGCGTTATGGCATGGCATGTTGGGACGCAAAAAGCGAAGCACTGTCGCGCACATGATCTTACGGTCAGATGGCCTAGTGGAGATCTCCTTTTTGAGATCGATCCGCCTAGTATGAAAAACAACGCAACGCCCGATAATTATGTAGAATATAGTCACCTACATGCATGTACTTTTGTGCACCGTCGGTGCGTATTTATTATTTATTATTTTCGTATACCTGAAACCCAACGCAAATTATAATAATAATAATTATAACCCAACTAAATAATAATAATAATGAAATAATAATAATAATGAAATAATAATAATAATGAATAAAATAAATCGTATAACGTAGGAGGAACGTATAACGTAGGAGGAACGTATATCGTAGGTAAAAATGAGTTGGAGGAAAAATTGAAAGGACGACGACCGCTGATGGCACGGTCGCGGTCGGGGCTGCCCTTGTAAACCCAGGCAAGCCCGCCTGGTTTGACGAGGCTCAAGCGACACAAAGGCCTTTAAGACGAGGTCCGCAGTGAGCAACCGGATCCATTTATGTCCTTCGTGGACACGCTGCTCTTATGGGAGCAGCAACGCGCGACGACGAGGCGCAGGCGCAGGCGGCCATGCCTCGCGTGTACGGGTATTGCAGGATTGAGAATCAAAATGACGTGTCACTGAGACACGTCATTACCTATATATGATATATTGACCCGTCCGCTAATATTTATGAATATAATGCAATTACACATATGCACCTTCAGTGCGTATTAAATATTTTTATTTTTCGTATACCTGAAACCCAACGTATATCTCTTGCATTATCTATATATTGATAGTAACATCAGTTTAAACAGTGATATAAATGCAAAGTATACCACTACTAATATTTCGACCAATAATGAATTTGCTGACAAACCTAATTTTGCCCCCTTTCCGTCGTAATATTGTAATATAGTACGACCTCGTAGGTCATTTAGGTGTGGGGGGGACAATAAGATCCGGCAAAGGTCTATAATAGTCAGTGGTTGTTGTGAGGTAGATGGGTATTGAATCACATAAAATGAGAACACGAGCAAGAAATCACCCCCTCTGCGACACAAAACTCCACATTGTCTCGTATGTATACTTTTCTTATGCCGATGCTGCAAATTGTGTGCAATGCGGTTCGAACACCGCCTGATGTGTATGATTTGAAGCCAAAGCAAACTGCCTTAAATACCGTACATTCCATACAGTACGTACTAGCTCACTTTACAATCATGCATACGTGATCAAAACTTATCAGTGGAGACCCCAGCGACATCCCTGCTCACGCCCTCCCCCCCGCCCCGCGCACACACACATTACGCACACAACAAGATGTATAGCATGCATCAGTCGTTGCCGTATATTGCAGCTCGAACTCTTCTCGTTGTTTCGTTCGCGGTAATGATAACAGCGCGTGCAGGTACGAACCCATCAGCCGCTCGTGATGAGACCTCGCCACCCATGCATGATGATGCGCAGCAATCATCGCTGCTGACAGCAGTAATGTCAGCCGACGGTAGTGATGCGACGATGATGGTGGAAGAAATGGCAAATCGGGGTACGGTCTGGATGCCGCATAACATAATGGCACGCAAAGCTGAATGATCTTGGCATTTATTTCCACATGTTTCACGTAATCGTCGCAGCTTATAAGCGCCAACCCACGATTTGGCGGAGGTTTCCCTGAATTACTGGTTCCACGATTATCCGATTCCATACTACCCTGAGCATGCTACAAAAGGTTACGGTGTAGCTACAATAACATCGAGCTAAGAAACGCAATGTGTACATTGTGCATACATATCGATATAGATGCATCCTGACATGATTTCACTGTCGCATGTGTATTTGCATCCCATTGTGTCACGTGTGCGTGAGTAAATTCATCTACTCTAACACGCATGTATCTTAATCATTTGATTGATCGTGCGTCATCACGCAACAGTATGATTTACCAATGCAGTTACCGGTATTTGTATGGTTGCTGTTTGAGACTTTGGGTATAGCGGTTTGGTAAACCCCTCGAACCCCTAAACATATAGTGCATTCTGCTTGGCGCAATGCTGTCTCTGTTTTTGTGTCGAGGATGACTCTTTTACCGCTGTCACATGCAGGCACATCAGCCATCACGATTTACGGTATCTATGTATGTGTACGGTGTGTGCGGTGTGTACAGTGTGTACTGTGATGTGTGATGTGTGTCATACGCGTGACAAAATTTGTAGGTGTGGTGAGGTGATGCGGTGCTCTGTGTGGGTGTGTGTTGTCACGCATTCTTATTTTGTGTGTTATTACTCGCTCGTGTCACCGGCCCATATGATAGTACACAATGTAAATGCATATTGGTTATATCGACTACCCACATGCGATTCCGTGAAAAGTTTGAAAGCCCAGGTTCCATGGCAAGTACTTCATGGAAAAACATAGTAAATATATTAAAAACGCATCTACAAATAAATTGGGACACCAAAATGAGCATACATCGTTGGATCCCTAATGTGAGAGCGACATGCATATATATGCATACATAGTTCCTATAGGAACTATATTATTCTGGGAGCAAATTTTGATTGTTTCCGGAACAATTAACTTTTGATTTTCCCCGTAACAATGAATTTTGCATACGGGAAAGCATAAGTAGGGTTTAGTGTTAGGTTTTTAGGGTGCCTGGCTACCGGATAAAGCCCATGAACTCTCTCTAAACCCTAAATATGCGTGTCCGTAGCCAAAATTCATTGTTACGGGGAAAATCAAAAGTTAATTGTTCCGGAACAATCAAAATTTGCTCCCGGAAAAATTAAAACATATGTTCCTATATATATTCTGGATATACCTTGTATATATATATATATATATACTTCCTACCATGCCATTACTTTTCAGGGCTGTATATATATATATATTCTCTTTAAGTATATAAGCTGGTTTCTTATTACCGGGGAAATATAACAAATGAATGGTTGCAACAGGTGTACAAAATGTGTCATCATCGGCAAAGTTCAAGTCCCATGTGCAGCAATCACGACCCTCGGGCCTCGGAGCCAACCCGCGCGGTGCACGTAGTCCCTCCGGCCTTGGATCCGACCCGCGCGGTGCAGGCAGTCCTTCGGGTCTAGCCACAATAATTAGCGACCTGTCAAATATTATTCGAGACACCTCCGCCATTTTCCAGATTTTCGACCCGATGTGTATGGGAAATACATACGATGACCAAACATGTACGTCCCCCATCACCTGGACAATGCACAATAGCAGCGCTGATTCTGTGATTTGGTGCGCGCATACTCAATCCTGATGATAGCATAGTAACCCTACGAGCATCAAGTTGTAGCAAGTTTTACAATGTATTTATGAATTTGCCAGGTGATTTTAGCAGAGCATATATGATGTGTCCTATAATTATTGCAATTTTGCTTGGTTGCTCCGCTGTGGTGCTGACACGTTGAATATGATAATGAACTAATCAGGTTGGCCAGGCTATTTATCAGCCTAGTCAGCACCCAATAGTAAAACCGGGCTTTTAACTTATCAGGGATGAATAACTACGGCTATTATTCTGGCGCCGACGCTGAAATTCATGCCTCTGATGACGATGCACATTATTCTTATTACTTGCCTACCAGCACGGTTCTTGTGACCGCTGTCTTCCTTCAACACTGACAGCTCCAACGTGCTTTCTCAGACAAAACCCCTTGAAAGCAAATAAACATAACGGCGTGCACTTACTTTAGTTTGCCGAACTCAAATTTCCCTTGCATTGCACTTGCTCTCCCAGGCGATACTAACTTTGCATCGCGGGAAGCCAAGAACTGTGCTGAAGAGAATACCCCCCCCAAAAAAAAAAGATATATATATATGAATAAGTGAAATTCGAAGTGCTTTATTGCCGAGAACACATGGACACTTCAGTTATTTCAGCAACGCACCGTGCTTTATGTGCCGGTTGATTGTTGACAATAACCATTATACGCCAAGTCCGCCACATCATATCCAGATCTTTGACAAACGAATGAGCAACTCTAGGCATCTGAAATATTTCAGTTCAACCATGATGGCTGCTAAACCCATCCTGAATGCATGATACATGGGCCTGCGCGACCCCAAAGTTTTATCAGAGAATATGCCAGTAACCACCAGAAGCAAGCCAATCGCATAATGTATTTGCCACAAGATCCTTACAAAGTCCAGGATCCAGTACAAACTCTCTTCAGGATGCGGTGGTTAGCAAGAAACCTACCTTGTGCCATCTCAGCATATCACCTTTGTCTTTGCCACCTATCATCAAAGCCTGACGATGGGGCATAAAATCTGGATACTGTAGTAGAGTAAGTTTCTCTGCCCCAGTCTGGACCAATCAAGTGCAGATGCCTATGCCCAATCTGGGTTATTGAATTGATTCTTTGCGACGAGTCTCTCAGCAGAATCACACTTCAAGGCAGTGGAAAGTGTAGGCAATTTCAGTCATTTGACGTGATAAAACCACAACTCATTGCAATGGCATGCCCTCGTCTGCTGATGAACTAGAATAATTCACGATCCTCAAATAGCTTCCATGGATCTGTGTGGTGCAAGGCTCGTGCCATTTTCCACGTGGCTAAAATGTGATTAAAACATGACGACCCCAGATAATATAGTACTGTAGTACAGCATATGAAATTGCAAAGCATGCATAACACACACACACTCACTCACAAAGGGTTCATCCCAAGTCCCGAAGAACTGAATAGGTGTGTACACGAGTGTTGGGACAGCTAGTATATCTATATGCTTAAGCAACTTTGTGTTGTGATACATCGTAACATAGTGCTGGCGTTTGAATAACCGGTAACAAACCCGGTAATTTGTTTTACCGAGAATTTGCCATATGTGCAAATTGAGCGCAGATGCATGCGTGACCCAACAGATGGCCAAACAACTCATGGCATAGTAACTACTCGTAATTTGGTGTCAAGAAACACACCGATTTTAAAAGCTTACAGTATTCATACAAGATGATGCATTAATGAAAGGGAATGCGGTGCCAAGGTGATGCAAGGTAAGACGTATTACGTGCATGCTGCAGTATGAGTGCTACGTTAGGCTCATTATCACAGCAAACTCAGCCGGGAACTCGATATCTCTGGGATCTTAATGTCAGCACAGCATACGGTTGTTCCAGTCTCGGTCGCAGGTGATCCTCTGGATCAACTAACCGCACTTTTCATCAAGTTTAGAGATGTGGCCGCTGATATTAAAAGCCTCTGTACGAGAAAACCGCTGCTGGCAGTATGTTGGTACCCAATAACACGTGTCTGACTACACATAACGCCTCCGCCGGCAAGATCTCGCTCAAAATAAGCTACTGTATGTATAAAGAGTGGTCGCAGTCCTTCTCATAGCAACAACTACTTTCCTTGGGGCTCTGTGAAACTTGTAATCTGCAAGCTGTGGCAATATGATAGTAGTAGACTGCCAGCTGCTTGTTACAGTACTCCGTTACGTTGTGCCGGTTCTTCACATCTGGCCATGATCCCTTGTCCCCAGTGCGGCTCTTAGCGCGCTTGTGTCCCGCGGATGGCGCCTGAGAGGTGTTCAGATGCATGTGCTGTGTTTTCCAGACGGGAGTGTGCCGTGAGGCCAGTTGCGACGTGTCCACTGCCACTGCCAGCCATAGCATTTGCCTTCGGTTTTTCTGAGACAAGAGAAACCTGTGCGCTTTGTATCTGCAATACAATTAGAAGCTGCTGTCGGGACTATATATGCAGTGTTTTCCAGCCTTATTTATTTCTTGCAGGTCGTGGTATCAGTTGTATTTGTGAATGTTGACTTTTTGTGATAGTTGCATTCTTCGCTAGTACCGATTGATCGCACTAGCCGCATGTTTCCTCTCGATTGGTAGTGACATGTGTAAAATTGACGTCGACTGATTTGACAACTAAGAAATCGATCAATAAATTTTGATTCTTGACAAATTGTTATTGACCGTTAACGATACTTCACAAGCTGCCAAATTTTGGAACTTTACGTGGTTGCCCACCCAAACACTCAGCAAATCATTATGGAAACGTGTACAAAATCAGGTTTGGCCAATATCCGCCTCCAGTAACAATAATGTGAGAGACACGCATGATTGGAGGCGGTTCGTTATGCGTATTTCGTACCAAATAAGTTGTCGATTGATACCAATAGTGTACAAACAAGTGCCGACCGGCAGTGATATCACTGGAACACTTATCGACTGGTACTGGTACCCCGGAAACAAGTAGCACTGACTGGTAGTGATATTCGGCAAGTTACCTATCGACTGATAGTGATACTTTCGACATATCAAGGTCTCTCGTACGCTTGGTCGACTTCACACAAAACTTCAGAATTTCTAGATCATGAGATACAGGCGATGTATGCGCTCAAGTATGATTAAGTATGGGAGACAACTGAGCGGCATCGACCATCACTTTTCAACACCGTGGTCGATTTGATCCTTGAAGTGTGCAATATGTTCATATTGCTTTGGGCGACCTATTTATCGAAATTAATTACACTCTGGTGTGCTACAAAGCGACTCGCATGCACCAAGCAACAGAGACATCCAAGTTTACCGAAAAAATATATTTTCGGAATGTTTGTGTGAAGTCGACTAAGCGTAAGAGAGACCTTGATATTGATACCGTTGAAAAGTCGAACTATCAATACCACGCATTGCCGTGTTTCCTTGTGATATGCACAAAGGAGCTTGCGCCTGAGTGTTTTTGCGCTGTGACCCTGTGATACTACTAGATGTGGCTCCCACTGCTGCCTCGGATTTCACATATTTATTTTGAGAGCTAAGGGCTCTCTGATTCTGCTCTGGCTGCTCTTGCTTGCACTTTGGTTGTCACCAGTCTGGCATACAGCCTCGAGCCGATGTTTCACAACTCTTGCGAGTCAGCCGAAAGGGTGGATGGGAGTGATTCCGCATCGGATGAGCTCGGAGCTCGTGCGACAGCGCGATAAAGTTTCACTTTGCTATCTTGAACAAATGCAAGGAGGTGTGGCGCTCAAAACCAGTTTCAGATTAAATCGTCAGAAGTGCTTCAGCAAGCAGATTTATACAGCCATATTTTGCCATATCGAACCTCTGCTCCTCTAAAACGCGCGTTACACAGAAACACTTGCAAGTACAGCAATACATCCATACGAGCAAAACTGCGATATCCACTTAATTTTATACAATTATCACAATAGATTTGTCATTTTTGGAGAGGTGCACGCGTTAACGGGTCAATATTCGTTTTTGGAGAGGTAGTGCACACGCGGTAACGGGTCAATGAAAACAAATGGGATTCATGCTACTTCCAGCATGGCATATCTAGCTTTTGTTTTTCCTCATGTGAAAAGGCCTTCAGCCAGAGACAACGGCAAAATAAGGGCAGTTTTAAATGGTGAGAGTTGCTCAACACTCAGAACGCTCATCGTGCACCAAGACAACCATGCGTGTCAACAACAACGTCAACATACCGCCATTGTCAGCATACAAATGATAATCAAGAATTCCAATTAAAAAGTGAGGAATGAATTCTTTGAATGTAGAATGAAAATCCTAGAATGAGATTTGGGGTCCTATCGGGTAATTCAGGTATACTTAAATGGACATGTTTTGGGGTTTTGTTTTCCCGCGATGGGACCCACGCAATTACCGCCTGAGTTGGAATAACGCAACTATGGGGGCTGGAACCACCGATTTGACCAATAATGCCAGGGTAGGAATTACAGCCATCCCGAAACTTGCCGTGAAATTTAAGCTTACTTGCATTCGGAAGTTACTGCCCGTATCATACCACTTATGTTGTGCGAGATTGTTCGGGGCATTGTCATATAATGGTTTGCGCATGACCGGATGTGTTTCCTCCCCTCCCAGTTTCTACCCTCCTGATGCCGAGGTCCCGGGGGCTGATTTGATCCACCAGGCCTGTAGTTGGTGTTGCGATCTCATGTGTGCCATGATAGGATGTGTGTGTGTGTATTAGAATTCAGCACACACACATATCAACCTTGGAGATGGCAGAATTTGCAGCGGACTAATGCAAGCGGTGCGTGCTGGTCACCACAAATTATACTGCAGATGCAACGTATGACCGACAACCGTACACCCCCAAGGAGTCCCCACGAGGTCCCCACGAGGAGTCCCCCATAAAGTCCCCCACAGCGAGTCCCCCACAGAGTCCCCCCCACCCCGACCCCTACTCCCCAATCGACCCCTTGTTCAACTGTGAGCAGAAAGAATGGCAGCTCCAATTATGTAATACAAATCCCAATAAAAAAACGAAGAGCTTACGTAATGAAGAGGAAGGAATTGACGCAGAAGGAAAGTTTTTTACGCAAGAACAATACGCGACTTCCAATTACAAAAAATGGTTTTCCACTTTTGATGGTACGCAGCTCTATACATTTATGTATGTGTCGTGTGCATTTAGAGTACGTTGTTGCATATACCATA
>LGRX02033842.1:0-34475 GCA_001247695.2 Cymbomonas tetramitiformis | reverse complement strand
GTTACGGGAAGTGTGATAACGGGTCAGGTGGATATATATATAATGAATATATATATATATATGTCTGCGGGTCAGGCAAGCACAGGCAGCGGAACTCTCGGAAGTCTAAGATAGATAAAATGGACATACTGTAGGTTTTACTATCGCGGATTGACGGATCGGCAAGTCACGGCAGAGTGACACACGCACTGCACCTCCGCGGGGAGGAAAGCAGGAGACAGGCCCCCACCTTATAGTGGGGGGTGAAATCAGTCTCTCCGTGACACCACCTCCTCCCGAAGGAGAGGAGTGCCACGGCCCAATGTTCAACCTGCAATCTAGGCCTGCCGGCCACCTACATCAGTAACCCTAAGGAGCCTTTTTCAGCTCAGCTAGAACGGCATCCGCCTGCGCTGGTACTGCTGCAGAAGTCAATCACACATCTTCCAATCTAGGGTTTGAAATTTCTAG
Organism: Cymbomonas tetramitiformis; assembly: GCA_001247695.2. Lineage (NCBI taxonomy): Eukaryota > Viridiplantae > Chlorophyta > Pyramimonadophyceae > Pyramimonadales > Pyramimonadaceae > Cymbomonas > Cymbomonas tetramitiformis. The sequence goes on along the minus strand of LGRX02033842.1, from coordinate 34,025 downwards.
GCAGAATTGTCCGGCGCCGGGTCAGTAGCTAGTAGCTGCTGCAAGCGGGGTCCAAACCGGCCCATCTCTAAAGGCAGGCCAATCCTCCTCGCTCTCATAACCAGCAACCACCGCGAACGTCGGCGGGTCAGCTTCCTCCTCGTCCGTGTTGGGGGCATCGACACCTGGAAAAGGTACATCTGCCGGCAGCACATCGTCGGGACCAGTAGAAACAGGCACCTGCGGGCGGAAGGTCATGGCAGAAGGTTGCTTCTGTTGTGGGTCCTTCTTCTGTCAGGTGTCCGATGTCAAAGCAGGTCGCTCGATCGGAGCGGATGCGGTTGGGGGGGCCCTGCCTGTGGAGAATGCGTCAGCGCACACCCATGGGCAAAGGCCGTTGTGTCGGCGTGGACGTCGGTGAGGGCGTACAAGCGATAGCACACCACGCAGGGGCGACCCTGCCCGTTCCAAATGCGGTACGGACCACCAGTGTCCTCCCACTTCCCCTCAGCAGCAATGACAGGGCGATTGCGAAAGGCCATCACACGGCCACCACCAGAGGGTGAAGACGAATCCCCCACACCACCAGAGTCAGGCGTAGGGGGGGGGAAACGGGCGAGGCGGCTAACACCCTCACGCAACCAGACGCGACGGATGCGATGGGTGAGGGTGTCGAACGACGGTTTGTAGCTTCCGTAGAGGTCAGTGATGATGCCTTGGTACAAGGGGACCTCGTACGGGGATGCATCGGCGGACTTCTCCAGCACCACCAACATAGTCTCCACGCGGGCGGTGTCGTCGAAGTCCGTGTGGTAGCGACGGTGCTCGTCGGACAGGGTGCGAAAAGACTATATAAGCGGGTTGGGGTCAACGCGATCGTCGATGCGTAGGGCTCGCATGTCCTCCATGAACTTCCCTTTGTCACCACGCTGCACACCTTCCACATCAAAATGTAGGCGCAGAAGGAGAGCGCGACCGTCAAAGGGGTAGAGCTTGGCGGTCGAGTGGTAGACGTCCAAGGCAGGTCCACGAAGTAGAACCGATAGCATGGTGAAGGCAATGGCGTTGACATCGCAATTGTAGGCGGCGTACGCAAGGTCAAAGTCGAAGATCTTCGCCGTCTCCACGGAGTCGACGGAATCCAGAACAGTGGCCATAGCGGAGCGCAAGGCAAAGTAATCACGCTTGGCATTTACGCCGTCGAGCGTAATACCGCTGCACCTAGGGTGATAACCACGAGCTTTGAGGACGTCGATGACGTTCTCGGCGTACTCGAAGGTCTTGGCGAGGTGGTCAGTGAGAGTACCTCGCGTAGAGGCACGATAGCAAGGGCGTGTGCCGAAGATTGGCGGTGTCCTCGAAGTAGTCGACCGCTGAAATCTCCCGAAGCGTGGGTTTCTCCATTACATGTGTAGGTCCAGTAGTTAAAATCGGATCATCAAGAGGAGGGGCGGCTGAGGTCGGCGGGTCCACACGAGGCACACCACCAGAGCCAGTGCTGTGTGTAACGGACGGTGTCGGAGAAGCGGGCTTCGGCGTCACCAGTCCACGAAGGTAGCCTTTGGGTTTCGTTGATGATGAGATACGCGACGTTGTTGTAAAAAAACGGAAAGGTGGTGGGTGGGTAAAAGGTGGGTAGACGTTTCGACAACTCAAATTGAGACAAAACTAGGCGCAAATTGTGGCGCTAGGGTGGGTAAAGTAAGGGTGGGTGCCAGGTAGGTTCGGTAGACCGTCGGGTGGGTGACCAGGTGCGTTCGGTGAGACGGATCGTAATCAAACGAGAATACCACCACTGAAGTGGTAACAGCTCATAACCTTACGGGAAACAGCCGAGGGCTTCCCGTGCGTCCTAGAGCACGAAGCTTGGCACAAATACTGCCAAGGGATGTATCTTTAAGTTACCTGAAGCTCAAGGCTTCAAGTTACGTGTGCGCCCAACGCGCAATTTGTTTCTAAGGCAGATGTTTTGGGTTCGGGTTTGGGAGAGGTGGTATTGGTCCACGAAAGTCGTCCGTCCGTCCGTCCGTCCACTGTGGACGGACGGACGGACGGACGGACAGTGGACCAAACATTCTTAACATTCTAAGATTTCGCAAATTAGGGCGCCCATACTTAAGCCCATACTTAAGGAGTGTAACGCGTCGGCCCGCGTCGACGCCTACGTTTTCCCATACTTAAGAAAAATTAAATTTTTTCTTCATACTTAAGGAATATACACTAACTCCCCCCTCCCCCCCTAACCAGGGTCTCAGGGGGTATAACCCAGTCGTCTGCGAGTGGCAAACGTGCGTCAGAGAGACGAACCTAACCACAGAGCTTGGCAATCGTATACGATTGTCAAACGTGTTTCTTATTTTTTTTCATATTTTTATCATGTCTATATAGGGTATTATTTTCATAAAATAATTCATTTTTCATGGTACTTTAGGAAACCATGCCGGCGTCCCTGCGATACGGTAATCATGCTTTGGATGTCCCGCATACCGTGCCAATATCTCTTCCGTTACTACAGGCCTTGTTTCCAACCCTTACCGACACCCCGATGCTTCTTCACATGCGCAGCACAGAAGACGTGCAAGCTGTCGAACTCGGTACCGTGTTCCCTGACGGAGCTGTCGTACTTGTGATCGGTGGTGTCAGTTCAACCCCCGGATCTAGTGACGTGAAGACCGGTTGTGTGAATGCCGAAACAGCCACACACGAATCTTCCCAAGCATCAGCTTCTCCGCCTCGCCCTGAAATAAAGCATGAAAATTTAGTTTTTGACTTAACCGAATCGCCTCCACCGCCAAAAGAACCGTATGAATCTACGAAATCCTACAGCGCTGGACAAGAACCAAAGCTCAAGCACAAGGTCAAATCGGAATATACAGCCTATGCCGGACCAGCTATTCCGATAGATTTTTCTCAGCATGTTGATTTGTCCCAAGACATAGCGCCAGGTCAGCCTGGCGAGCTTGTCGATGAACTGCCAGTACCTCTCCTTCCGGGGGTAGTTTACAAGCCACGTGCTGGACATTTCTCTCCTTGGAGAGATTTCTTAAAATACGATCCGCAGACCTGGATGCGTTCTGGGAACAAAAGGCGTATCAGAGGCCGTCTTACTAGAACTACTCGATGTGGTGGGGCTTTATCCTGCGAGAACGATGCATGTGTAGTGTTTCGTAAAACGGGTGATCGTAACCGTTTCCAATTCACCGGTACCTTTAAGAACCGCAATCTGGCGTGCGCCCTTTGCAACGCTGCGCCTACTCATTCCGGCAATTGTCCGTTTGAAGTAACCATCCAAGAAGACTCCGATTGGAACATCCTCCAGTTGTCTACTATCTAGCTCCCTTGGACACAACCATTCCGTGTTGTCCACCGACAACCCCAGCGTGGGTGAGCTAAAAGCAGCTAAGACTAGGGCTGAGGAGGTTCTAAACACCGGTGGAGTTCGAAACGTGTGCCAGGTGAAAAGGACTTTACTCACGGAAACCGTCTTTCCAAAAGACTCTTCTTTTGACCCTAGCCAGCTACCAGACATCGCGAGGAAAATGAACGTGATTGATAAGGCAGTGGACCAGAATCTCGTGCGAGGCCGTCGACAGGATGAGGGCATGCAAGCCGTTTCCCAATGGGCTGCTAAGCACGGTAAGGGCCTACTGCAATCTTTCGCGGACGAGGGGAACATCGACAGTTTTGCTCACACGTTCGTTATGTCCAGTGTCGGAGTGGATGGAGGTGTCGATCTCGTGCGTCGCATGCACCCGAAAAGTAGCGACGACTACCTCCGCTCAGCGTACGTCCACTTGGATTTCGTACATCGCAAGGTTTCTGGGGATTGGGTGACGATGGGGGCGCACGTGTTCTCCATAGAGGCCAACGCTCTGCTCACTATTGCCACCATGAACGTACCCAAAGACTGTACCGAAACACAGGTACTGTTTTGGACATTGGTGAAGAAGACGGTAGCAGCCGAACACCCGCGTGAGGAAGTATTATTCTACGGCTTCATGGGAGATGCAGCAGGTAAGTTAAAGATCATAATTTTCAATGGGAGAGTTTGTAAGTTACACGGTTCTGACAATCGTATACTATTGTCAGAACCGTTGACATTCGTATACGAATGTCACCTACGCATGAAATACAGGGCAAGTCAAAAATCATAGTTTTTTGTGTGTGAGTTTGCACTTTATAACGTTCTGACAATCGTATACGATTGTCAGCACCGTGTAAACCTACGCATGATATGCTTGGTTTTCAAGAACTGATTAATATTTGGGGCACAGGTGCTAACTGGGCAGCAATCAAGAAAGTTTGGCCAGACCAAGATGACCGTAACAATCTGGAGTGCACGTTCCATTGGGGGCAGAACTTACATAAGATCGAATCTCTTATTCCATCAGATCTACATGCCGTGCACAAAGACCTGTTACAGCGATGGATTTACTCTACTCCCGAGGCCAAGGTGTCCTGTGAAACTGCCATCTTCGCCTGGTATGCTGAGAAATGTGGCAGGTCGAATCAGCCAAAATTGAATGCGTACTTCGTTTTCCAAATACGGCACGCGCAGCACATTCTGTCGCAATTCAAGGAACAAACCGAAGACACGACCGCCGAAATCCAACGACCGCTTGTATGCCTTGCGGAAAGCATGCACGCGAAGTGGAGATCGTGGGGGGCATACTACTCCACCTTGTTGGAGTCGGTGGAATTCGATAGCCTTATGCAGATTCGACAAATTTGCCTGGCGATGAACCGGCAGAACTCATCAAAGCACTTGTTGTGCGTGCAAGGTCGTATTCGTTCATTGGAGGATAAGTGGGTTAAAGGCGTCCTTACTCAGGCAGAGTTTGCAGATGGTCGCGAATTAATGCAAACAGTTCGTGCTGGCGCGACAGGATGGCTTCCACAGAGGGGCATCCCTGCAACGGACACCCACCGTCCAGATAAGGTAAACCATGGGGGGGTTTCGCGCAAACGCCCTGCGGAACTTCCCTCGGAAGGCGTCGCCTCCAAGAAGACGCGCACTGCCTCGGCGGTGCCACCTGCCTCTGCGGCAAGACCTACCTCGGCGGCAAGACCTACCTCGGCGGCAAGACCTACCTCGGCGGCAAGACCTGCGGCACGTCCGGAGCGTACTTTAGTTCGCGTTTACCCGGAAGCTGGTGGGGACTTCCAACCTTCCCTGCTTCACGTCATGCGGGCAGGCACTAACGGTAAATGCTATGGACGGAAGTCTAATGGTTCTCGTCACGACATCCCAATCGCGAAAGGGCAGCTGACTATTGGGTACACTGGAAGCTTGACCTATTATTTTCCAGCAAAAAACTTAACTCTTAAAAAGGGTCAAGTTCGCGAAGTGAGGACCACTCCCCCGATCCGGAGGATTATATTCTGCTCGTGGAAATGTGTTCAAAACCCATGGTATTGTTGTCACGTTTCGATGCCTGGACTGCCCGAGGGGGGGGCGAACCGTGTACCCAAACTTCTTGTTGCACCGGACACAAAGATCCTGGAAAGTGAGGAGACTCGTCTCTGTTCTCTTGGTGTTTGCGTTGCCCATGAGGATGTGACCCCAGAAGAGGCTCGAGGACATCTGGTGAGATCGGAGAATTCGGAGATGGACGTGGAGGAGAGACTTCGCAACGGTGTTAAGGTGAAAGCGAGTGGCAAGGGTTTCTTGACGAAGAAGATAGCGAATTTCTATACCGCGCTCCACAGCATGGTTAAGACCGATAACCTTGCACTGACTCAAATCCGGAAATGTGTTCCTGGTGGTGCAACCGTCTATAACTTCCGAGTTTGTCACCCTGATTCCGATGGCCGTGAATACCTCTTGGAGTTTGGACGAGAATACCGTTGTTCGTGTCCGTGTTTTCGAGAAATGGCGAGGACCCGACCTGCTCCATGCAAGCATTTCCTTTGGCTGTACTCCGAGATATTCGAAATTCCGATCATTACGAGTGTGGGATACCTTCACGAGCCATCTCTGCTATCCTCAGAAGTTCGCAAAATACTGTCGTATTATCCTGGAATTCCGGACAACTTCGATCTCTAGTTGCTTAGCTAGAATACAAACGTAAATCTGCGATGGCGTCTTATATATTTTACGGTGTATGCATTTTCATATACGTTATTCAAAACATTTTGTATACCATTGCATGTATTAGCACCCTCGTCCACATTCGAATATGATTAACCGTACGGCAGTTGTCACACGTGAGAGAGAGCCGAACTTAGCGCCGAGATCGTGTATCCTATTGCATGTCGTATAACCCTGCCTGGATATTCGCGAAGAGTTTGTCACTACTCGTGCACATCTGAATATGATTAACCGTACGGTCGAAGCTTGACAATCGTATACGATTGTCACACGTGAGTATTGTAGTAGATATATTTATAGATTTTTTTTATCTATATATACTAGGAAAATATTAAAACAATTCATAATTTTACAGATGTCTACAGGAAGATTATCAAGAGTCAGAAAGCCCACAGCTAAGGCACAGGTTGTGGCTGCCGGGCGTGAGGGAGGTGCGTACCTGCAGCCCTATAAATGCATGTCGGGGTGTCATTTTTTTCATTATTGCATGGCTCGTACAAAACAAACCGCTCGAAAGAAATTCGGAGGCACAATTAGAGATTTACAGCGTATGGCCTCCGGAGGTGCACAGGCCTCTCAGAGCGGATCTTTGGCATCCGGTGAAGGTGGTTCAAATGAGTTACCCGCCGCTGGTGTTGCTCCAGGTACCGCAGGAGATGCCACTCCAGTCGCAAGTGGAGATGCCATTCCAGTCGCAAGTGATCCTCAAGCTACAGCTAAATCGCCAAGAAGGCTGACTATTAAAGTTGGTGCGCCGAAACCAGCTCAGCAACCAGCTCAGCAACCAGCTGAGCAAGTCGTTGCGCTAATGCTCGAGTATGCCGCTACAAATAAACAGAAGGAGAAGAAAGACCTCGAGAGAGGAATTCTGGCCCTTGTGGAAGGTGGAGATGGTGGGGAGATAGTTGATACAGCTGTTGCATTACTGAAGACTCAGAACGCGACTAAAACTGCTAGCACTCTTAAAAGAATGCTAGGTAAGAGAAAAGCTGATGCAGATGCAGCGCCAGAGGCAGCGCCAGAGGCAGCGTCAGCTCCTGCACCCGAGGCTTCGGGGAGTGCACCACCGCGAAAGCGTCGTGACAAAGGTAAGGCAGCAATATCTGGGACCACTGGTGACGACAACAGGCAAGACTACCACTTCCCAGGACCGTTGAATATCAAAAAAGTGATCGAACAATGGACTTATCGTCCCCAGCCTAATTCTCGAGAAGACAAAAAGCTTCCGGAAGTTGCCCCTCTTGGCTTGCTGTTACATCCTGCTGATGTTGAAGGGGACGCAAACCAACTTTCGTTTACCCGCGCGACTTCACAAGAGGGAATAGAGAAGCAGAAGAAGGTCATCATGGAGCGATGGGAGGTGGACAAATCACATGTCATCGCGTGGTGGACTGGACACTATTACACGGACGAAGAGTATAGGCAAATGCTCATGTCCAAGTTTTATCCCGGTGAGGCATTGCTTGTCAGCACTAGTATTATGCAAGGGTTCGGGACTTTCCTACAAAGCTCGACAATCGTATACGATTGTCAGACCTGAGTTCATTTCGGTTGCTTGCAGCGGCGGATGCGGAGGCTCCTGAGGAAGTAAGCAACTTCGAGAAAATGGTGAGCAATCTGGAAAAAGACTATCTCAACCTATTCGATAATGATCCTGACGACTACAAGAGGTGGGTGAACAAGAAGTTCATGCGAATGCAGCTTGTCGTGGTGGATGGCCAGCATCGCTATGACGCCTGGCTTGACCTTGTCCTGGACCCAAGGAAACGTAAAGCATTCTGGAACGGTACCGGGACCAGTAATAGGTCCTCTCTGGAGGGGTTGGCCACAACGATTACAATTCTGAAGAAAGAAACAACTCTTTGTGTTTTGGTAAGCAATCCTTGTATGATATCGTTTGTTTCGTCGTTTCAATAAAATACCGTGTGTACATGAATGAAATTTTTACAAGTTTCGGTTTGCGCAGAGCCTTATCGGGACACTTACGAACACCGACCAAACAGAAAGTCTTGTTGACTCTCACGAACACGATAAATGGATTTTGCTGTTGAATATTGCCGACGCCTCGGAAGATCAACTGGCGCATCTTACACAATCCCCGGTAAGGCAAGCTAGTGCCAAGAGTAACGCTTGGTATCGGAACAATCTGAGCGATACGACCGCGGCGGCATACTCGAACGAGATTTCCAGGATTCAGGATCGATCGGCAAAAGTTGCCCTCCTCCAATCGCGCGAGCGGGATGCGCAAAAGGTATGAAACTTCCGCGCTCTCTCATGTGTCCTCACCCACGCGTGACAATCGTATACGATTGTCAAGCTTCAGTTCTCACCCACGCGTGACAATCGTATACCATTGTCAAGCTTTGGCGCTAGCTTCGCCCCCGACTCACGCGTGACAATCGTATACGATTGTCAAGCTTCAGTTCTCACCCACGCGTGACAATCGTATACGATTGTCAAGCTTTGGCGCTAGCTTCAGTTCTCACCCACGCGTGACAATCGTGTCGCCCCCCTTACATGTGTCCAACGTGTCTTGCTTGCAGATTTTGCGGTTACTGGATCCAAAACTGGGAGAGGAATGGCGGAAGGAAGCTCTGGAGTTGAAGAACTATCCGAAAGAACTGCAGCCTGTTCTTACCCTAGAGGCTATAAGCACCTCGCTAACAGCCTTAGGGTTTGATGTACGATATTTTTTCTTTGTTCTGAATGTGGCGAAGGAAGGAGCATTAATGGCCGATGTGGACAAACGGAAGGAGTTCTACCAGAAATATGGGATCAGTTGCAAGGGCAAGTTTTTGACTGGCACTGAGTTCAGCTCGTATTGTCATCGTCTTGGTTTCATCAAGGATGTCATCGAATCTGCCAAGGCCAAGTTTGCCTCGCTGATGGGTTGGACTAAATACCCAGATTGGTATGAACACGCAGAGGCTATCAGGAACGTCTATGATGATGATGAGGATACGCAGGAGACTATACTCAAACTAAACGTTGACACCCCTTGGGGACCCTATGACTTTAATGGGGAAACGTACCGTGATTCGCAGCATATGACGTACGTGCAAAATCATCACCATTTTCTTATGCAAGACGTCCACGGAGAGCCTGATTTGGAAACCAAGCTTCTGGTGTGGATGTTAATCCAATCTTCCAACAAATTCTACACTGCACGCTTCGATGAGGTCATGAAGAGCATGATGAAAGCAAAACGATGGAAGCGCGTTGATTCCAAGGAAGGAAGGGCTATGGACAAGAGTGTGAATAAGCCATCGCAGGATACCATGCATCTCCAAATCTGAGTATCGGTGGTAGATCCACCCGCCCTCATACCAGTACACGAGATGCCTCACCCCGAACCTTTCGCTGGATCTACGGCCGTGGACGTACATCGGCCAAAAACTCCACCAGTGATAGGTCCTGAGATTAACTGCATGTTGCCCGAAGTCCTCCCAGTCTTCTTCAGCTTGTTGCCGCGCTCGCCGCCACAAGCGGAGAATTAAACGGTCTTCAGGAACCCATTGGGCTTGTTGTAACTGGCAGTCGCGAAACGTAAAAGTATCGAAAGGCCCTATCCAATACTGCAATATTCCAATACTGGGCATAATGGTGAGGTAGTCTAAGGGGCGGGTCGTGTGGTTCTATGTGACGAACGCAGGTGTGAGCAAATGACCTCCGGTTACAACTCCTCCAACATATATAACAACATATATACTAAAACCCTGAACCTTGGACGCCCCGATATGTCTATGTGCAGCACACCTGACGCCAAGACTCACCTGCTTGACAATCGTATACGATTGTCAACCTCTGTCGTTGGGTTCGTCTCTCTGACGCACGTTTGACACTCGCATGCGACTGGGTTATACCCCCTGAGTCCCTGGTTAGGGGGGGAGGGGGGAGTCAGTGTACATTCCTTAAGTATGAAGAAAAAATTTAAATTTTCTTAAGTATGGGAAAACTCAGGCGTCGACGCGGGCCGACGCGTTACCCTCCTTAAGTATGGGCTTAAGTATGGGAGCCCTATTTTGCGAAATGTTAGAATGTTAAGAATGTTTGGTCCACTGTCCGTCCGTCCGTCCGTCCGTCCACAGTGGACGGACGGACGGACGGACGGACGGAGTGGACCGATACTAATCCCCCGGGTTTGGGTTCGAACCCAAACCCAAACCCAAAGATGCCAAGCAGTCGAGGGTTTCCCCTGCGTGTGCATGTGTGTTAATTCATATGAAATATTCCATGGAATAAATGTGAATATCCCGCACAAACGGGAAGCGCTCGGCTGTTTTGTAATTTTAGGGTGCACCCAAAATACAAAACGCATCTTTGAAACTCGGAAGTTTCAAAGATGCTTGCCGGTCGCGTGCAGCAGTAAAAGGCAAGGCAAAGGGGTTAGGATATAGAAGAAGTAGGAATAGTTTTCAGAAGCACTAGAATACTTTTCATATGCTTCTGAAAACTATTCCTACTGCCGCTAAATCTTCAACCCTTTGCCTTTCCCTTTGCCTTTGACCTTCCGTTCGCAGTTTTACCGTGTGCACCTCGGAGCGGTGGCACCTCGGATCCGGCGAAATGACGATGACGACCTGTCTCAGGTCTGATGACATTTCGATCGCGCGGAATCAGTTCCCACTTCGTGCCCAATAACGTTTACCCAAATGCCGCCTGCAGCGCAGAAACCATCCTGGCGAACAGCGCCGATGCGTGGCACTCAGTCCCGGAAAACCGCCCGTTCTTGTCCCCGAACAACTTTTGACGAACGGACTTGGACACCTTCATGTCGAAGTGCTCCCTCTGAAGGGTACGCACCGAGGCCAGGAACGTAGCTCCCGCTGAATTGGCGGCCGGCTGTGCTGCCGGCGGTGTGGCTGGAGTGTTCGCGTGTCTCGCGGCCTCTGAATCAAAAATCGTGGATAATGCGCGTCGGCGATTCGCCATGCTAGCGGTGGCTCGAGTGGAAGCAACCATGATGAAAAGGACTGACGGGGCGGAGTGAGGCAATGAGACGTGAGAGGTGTGGCAGTCGCGGGCGGCCGAGAAACGCGCGGGTCGCCGATACACCAGCCGTGAGAGATCAAACAATTCCAGGAAGTCGTGTGGAGTAGGCGGCCGATACGCAACGGTGTGGGATCCAACCAGAAAACGTAAACCGGTCCAACGTTAAATCCCGTAAGAAAAAATGTCCTCCAAGCGCTGCGGCGTGCCGTAAATCAACCCATGAAATTTAGGCCATACCCTTGACTGCCGGCACCCTCACGCGCGGAGCGCCTCACTCCATCCCAGGCGTCCGAGCTTAGCCACTCATAGTGGCAATCCCGCAGTGGCTAAATAAAACGTAAGTGGGGCCAAACCTGGTAGATATATATCTAGATAGAGTGACAAACCCTGAGTTAAAGGTTTCGATATCAGAACGGTAAAACGAGAGTGCTTCATAAAAGTCGAGATAACATAAATACCTAACGGGTGTTTCCCGCGTCTACTGGTGACGGTCACCTAGCCTACTATAGGAAGTGACATGTGACAGTTTCGGGTGTCACAGTGTCAAATCCAGCAACAGGCCCCCACCTTATAGTGGGGGGTGAAATAAGTCTCTTCATGGGAGACTGACTTCCCCCCCCTTGTATGGTGGGGTTGAGCAGCCTCTCTTGCTTCACCCCTCGCCCCGAGGTGCCATGTAGGCGGTCACCATTTCACAGTCCACCGATAATAAAACAGCCCAATTATTTTATTATCTCATCTTAGTCACCTGAAAGTTTGTGCTTCCTGCTGTGCTCCGACTGTAGTGTATATATATCGCTTATATATATACCCACCCGGCCGACCGCGATATCACGTCTTTCTTCAGGTTATGGGCTGACCACTTCAGTGGTGGCATTGTTTCTTTTGGGATTCTAATTTCCGTCTCGTCGAACGTACCGACTACCGCAAGTCTCGTCGAACTTCACCGACTACCGCTACGGCATCACCGATTTTACCCTTACCGATCACCGACACCGAGAGTCTCGTCGAACTACACCGACTACCGCCCCGACATAATTACCGAGATGTCGCTTTACCACTCCGGCATCAACGACCGAAATACCGCTTTACCGCAACCTTTTTGACTTTCTGGCCAGCAGCGCTTCTCCTGCAGCAAAGCTGGCTTACCGCACGACTATTTTGACCTCACCGGCGTTTTCCTCGCAAAAATCCACCCCAATTTGACTTTTTCATCGCTTGATTTAGTTAATTTTGCGAAAAGTTATCGCTTCGCATACAACCCAAACTTTTACCTCACAAATTTTGCAGCCGCAGCTGCATGTCTACTTTGCGCCAGCGTGCGCGCATGGGCGCGCGGCGCTGGGAGCTGCGCTTCAACTACTTCGACAACGACAATTTACCCCTGGTTACAACCTGGTGGTGTCTGGTGGTGCTTATGCCCCAGACACGAAGCCTCTCTTCGACAATTTCACCATCGACGAGTACGAGAGCTCTGTCCCTGACGACTTCGACTCTCCGCATTTTTCGCCGCTCACATCTGCATCTTGTGCGCCCCCTGGTCGCCATCTAGTGGTGGTTGGGGGTGCCGCCGCACTCCCCCCACCTTGCCCTACCGCTGGTTTTACCTTGAGGCTGGAGAATTGCGCGCCGTCTCGCCGCATTTTTCACGCTCGCCCCCCTTGCATGGGCACACTTGCTCTGGTGGTGCCCGGCCGTTTTTGGCTCTGGCATCGCACAGGCATTGGTTGAACACTGACTTTTTGGCGCTCGACACCGCTCACCATCAGGAATGACGCCGCCACCGTTTGAAGCCTGCTTGGAATTTAGTAGCCTACCCCGCGGGAGTAGAGATCCCCGCGGCACATGCATGGGCGTAAGCCCCTAGAGCACAACACAAGATTAGCGCAAGCGGATGCCACACTAGCTGGGCTGAAAGGCCCCTTGAATCTTGTGGTGTGTTTAGTTAGGTTTGCTCTGGTCGTGTATCGAGATCCTGCGTGTGGCACCTCATACCTTCGGGATGAGGTGGTGTCACGGGGGGACTGACTCCCCCCCCCCCTTGCTGTATGGTGGGGTTGAGCAGCCTCTCTTGCTTCACCCCTCGCCCCGAGGTGCCATGTAGGCAGTCACCATCTCACAGTCCACCGATAATAAAACAACCCAATTATTTTATTATCTCATCTTAGTCACCTGAAAGTCTGTGCTTCCTGCTGTGCTCCGATTGTAGTGTATATATATTGCTTATATATATATATATATACCCACCCGGCCGACCGCGATATCACGTCTTTCTTCATCTCTCCGCGAATAGGGCGGTTTACAGGGGGCCGGTCTACAGGGGGCAGCAGGGCCTTGCGGGGGTGGCCTGGTGGGAGCAAGTGGGAGTGAAATGGTCATGGCTTGAGGTACGATAATTATGCCCCTACCCTATGTGGAGGTGGGTGCATGCAGGGGGGGGGCACTGGGGGATGCACAGATGGGTTGCTGACCCAGTGCCTTGACTGCACGCGTGAGTCGCGCGACTGGGGGTGGGGAGGTAGAGGAAAATTCTGGAAATGTGGCACGTCATAGAGATAAAGAGCAGGGAGGGGTGACATACGATACCGAGGTACTGTAGAGCTAGTAGTAATAAGCTGCTCGCTGCTCCATCCAGAACGAGAAGTGGAAATCTTTTTGTGGAAATTATTTTGTGTCCGTATGATACACCTCCACGCATTCATCAATATTAACCAGAATTTCTACTAAAAAAAACACTGGTTCACCAAACGTGAATCGCGAGACTGACACTGAATAATACCTCCAAACTTCGTGATGACCGCAGGACAGGTATACACCGAGAGATAGTAGCACACCGCAGGACTACGGATACTATATATTGTGGCCTATGATTGACGATTGCCATTAAACTCGTGTGCTCTTCTTGCGAAAGCTTCTCCACAACGTGACGGATATCCCGTTAAGAACCGTCTACGCGACTTTGGGAACCTGACGCGCGTGTCGCTGTGCAGGTGATATCATGGATCAAGACAGGCAAAATATCGCTCGCGCTCATCCGCCACAGCCACACCGAAGCGAGCAGCGACCTGTCGGAACGTGGCAAGGCCTTCTGCCAAGTTTCGCAAAGCTGGTTCTCTGCGCTTTGTACTCCATGCTCGCTCGCCATCATTTCCCCTGAAGGTGCACGCTGCCGTTCTATAAGTTTACGCAAAGTCTGAACTTCCCAGCTTTCCCTTTTCAAACCATGACTTCGCTTCGACGAGTAAGTTACAAATTTCTGGTGACCAGAGTTCAAGGCTCCGCTTGAGATGACGCTCTCTTTGAACCTGAAAGGAGTTTTTGATGGCCCTTCCGCTGTCGCCGCATGCAGAGTGTACGAAGCAGACCTGCGAATTTATGACCTCGGGCTTGAGCCCCCGTCCTCAAGTAGAAACGCAGAGCGCTCTCTCGGAATTCCTGGCGAACGAAGAGTTCGCCAAGATGTCCTCCGAGCTCGGTCCCGTGCAAGCTCTGAGTTCGTTCTTCGAGCGGTATAACGCTGCTTTGGCCGTTTTCCGCCCTCTTGTCTGTCGCGGCGATAATTTTAGGAAATCGCGCGCTGGTTTCGCAGCTGTAGACTGCGAACCGGACAACGAGACGCGACGCGCAGCACTCGCAGGGCTCTGCTTGATCCGCGTGTATGCGCTCCACAGGCCGGAAGGCAAAGAGCTCCTCCTGGGATGTGCGGAGAGCATTTTCGAAAAGGTGGCTGAAAGCATAGTTCAGCATATGGGCGGTACGGCGCCCGCAGAGCACGTTGTGGTGCCTGTGTTCGGCCACGCTGTGCTCCACGCAGTCCTTGCGTATCACATCGGGGTGCTTCTGGGAATCACGGAAAAGGTGCGCGCGCGGCAAGCCGCCCCCTCTGAACGATCGCACATCCATGCACGTGCAAGTAGCACCGAGAGGTGCTAACGCACTGATAGTGTACCAGGAGAGGGCTGGAAAAGAGGACATGGGGATGTTGTAGCGTCCAAAGGTGGTGCTGTTGGTCTAGGGCGCTCTCTAGGGTTGACGTCGGCTGTGGAGGCGCGTAGTGGGAGCATGGAAGCCTGCATGAGTGGCGGAGCCGAGAACCGCAAGACACCAAGGCCCGAAGCGAATGTCGCACTCATCGCACTCAGGATATATATACTTTGCAATTTCATAGGAGCATATATCCATTGGCTGTGCTCAGAGCACGAAGGGTTCGACAGGTGATGGTGGGGCCGACATCACGGGCCGAGGGACTGGATGTAGCCTTGTACACGGTGCAAGGCCACACCGAGGCCTTCCTAGTTACGCGGCGCGGCGTGCGATTTCTCGCGTGCCCGCTCGAGTCAAAGCTGCTGCCCACCGCACCCATCGCTGGCCAGAAGCCCGGCACCTCCGGCCTCCGGAAGAAAACCAAGGTGACGCCTACTGCATTAGGCAATGAGGAAGCAGTACGGCCGCGCACTCTGTGGGATCGATTGATGTTGATGGTCGCGCGCTGCGCGCAGCGCTGCGCTCCGAAGGGGCGCATGGCTCGGAACGCCCATTCCTTGCCTGCAGTTGGTTGCTTGCCCCTGCGCACTGAATCAACCTTAAGGCTAACATGCAGCGCTCGTCACTCCGCCAGAGCCATGCACAGCTATACGGAAACAGTCACTTTGCTCGCGCTTGCAACTACGAAGCCTGCTTCGTTCGTACCACCGCAGTGGCTGATACTCGATTCTTATCTGCAGTGCAGCGGATATTTGAGAACTTTTTTGCCAACCCCCGTACCTGCTGTCGTTGTTAATTGGTCGCGTGCTTCTTCCGCTTTCACTCTCACAGGGCTATTTTCCTCCGTATAGGCCCGAGCTCTTCACGTGCCCAGAAACTTAGAGGGAGGTAGACGGTGGAAATGGCCCCTGGCAGGTGTTCATGGGGAAGAATTATCTCGCCAACTTCGTCCAGTCGACTTTCGACGCATTGGCACAGACAAATGCACCAGTACAAGGGGGAACCCTCGTGGTGTCTGGCGATGGCCGGTGCGGGTCATCACATGTCATCCGCTACCCCGTGCTGCTCCTTCCCGTGCCGAACCTGATGCCCGGGCAGAGTCACCTTCACGGAAGCGTGTCATGTAGGGCTGTGCATTCTCGGCCCGTGGACACATACAGCTTGCCAAAGTGAGCTTGGTCGATCATCCTCTTATACTCGGTGGCACCCCCTCTGCCAGGTTCTACAACCCACAAGCAATTCAAATCATCCTCCAGATAGCGGTGGCTGCCGGGGTGAAGAGGATCTGGGTGGGCAAGGTGAGCCTGCAGCTGCGCCTGCACTCCCATGTGGCCTGAAGCTGATCACCCGCCCTCGGCCCTCTTGATGGACTTGCAAGGAAAGGATGTCTCAGACGGGAAGGTGCTTGGGGAGTGTGCAGGATGGGCTGCTGTCCACACCCGCGGTTTCAGCAGTGATCCGCGAGCGTGAGGGGGGTTTCAAGGTGCTGCCTCCTCATATACCGTGCATGTGCCTTCCCTCCGCAATGGCGAGGGCCCGCGGGGCAGCTCCCCAAGTCCTCTCACAGTCCGCCCTCCCACGCAGCACCCTCATCTCGATCCGCACTTCCGCCAGCTTTCGGTCGAAACTACCACCCGGCTTCTAGGCGCCGTGCCCGTTGGTGCACTATTGGCTTCGAAGCAGATGCCACGTGGCGATATACCCGCCGTCTGTAGTGGTGACCACTTGGCTCCAAGACGAAACCACTTGGCACGCAGAATGTTGGCTATCCATCCGCCCAACCCCAGAAGCTGAGACTGACTCTAGACTCGACCACGTCATAGCCTGACACCGTAAGGGGACTGCCCGCCCCCTCGATGCAGCCATTCGGAGCCTTCATTCTTACAGCCAGCCACAATCCAGGTGCATTTTCCTCACTTGTAGTCACAGCCTCATCTGCTTGGGCGCTTGCGGGCCCGCCAGCTGCACACTGTGAATGTCAGTCTGCCCGACTGCAATCCTGATCAAGAGTAATCAAGTGGCGTGGAGTGATGCAGGATCCTGATCTTGAATAATCATGCCTGTGCACTTAACAATTGGTTCTGTTTGCGATATCCACTCACTGTGCACTCGCCTTGACGAACCTTCCTATGCCAAACATTCGGGCTGCTGCACCGCTGCGCGTGCTGCTATGCTTGCCTAGTGTATAAAAGTAAGTTTGTGTGTGTCTTTTTATAAGGATATGTATATTTGTATGATTCCACTCTTCGGAAGAGGTGGAGGTCCCCTTACGAATTCACCATCGGACACGGACTCGCGGGACTCGACACCGTCGAAGTTCCGCACAACAGAGTTAGCAGCCAGGCGGTGCCTCGGAGCAGTGACTTTGGAGCCACCGCCTGGTGCACAGGGCAAGCGCAGATTTGCTGACCCCGCAAGACGCTGCCTGCTTGGCAGGGGGCATCACTGAGGACTTCGGAATCAAGTACAACTGCGAGAACGGCGGCCCGGCTCCTGAATCCTTGACCAATGCCATCCACAAAAACACAGGTCAGACTTGTGGTCAGTCCGATGCGGATGGGCAGAGCGCTCCTCGCAGATATTTTTTCTCACAGATATTTTTTCCACTGCCAACCTCCTGGCATCTGCGGCGTGCATGCCTGCTGCGCTTCCTGCCCGTCCACACCATGTCGGCCCCCCAAAGCGTCCCGATGCCCTCTCGGCTCTCCATGCCCACGCGGGTGTGATCGCAACGGCCGTAAGGGGTGTGGCCGCATGTTCTAAGTAAGGCCCACAGCAGGGTCAGCTTCGGTGCAGCTGCGGCTCCATCATGCGCGCCTCACTTGGAAGTAGGCAGGAGCTTACAGCGCTTCTGAGACTGCCCGGCATGGGCTGGGGAGCCGCGCCAGAAACAATTCAGCAGCTCCACATGGCCGCGCAATTCCCTACCATCAGCCTGAGCCAGGCTGCCACACACACGATCGGAGATGTCACCGTGGAGGTGTTCGACGCCACTGAAGACCACGTCAGCCTCCTGCAGAAGGTTTGAGCAGCCTGTGCACCCCCAGATCGCCCTCGAACCTCCTAGCTCGCCAGCTCTCGATGGTCATGCTCCTGGTCGTATGGCACTTTGCAGCGCTTCATCCTGCATCCTTTCGAGGTAGTTACTAGGCTCCTCACTGCACTCTGCTGCGCCCGCTTCAGGGACCCTCTCGATACAGGGTGTCACCACTGCAGCCTGCGCCGGAAGATCCACAATGACCATTGGGAGATGCCTCCAATCCGAGTTTAGGAGTCATCAAGCTCTTGGTTCAGTGAATACGTGTTTCAGGATGGCGCTGTCGGAGCAGAGCCCCCATGCCAGTAGCAGTGTGGCTGCGCATTGGCCGTTTGTATTGCCTGCCCCTCGTTGCCCTCTTTTTCCCAGCCCTTGGGCAATTCATTCACTCATCATCAGGCAATGCTGGGGGAGGGGGGGGCGGTGCGGTGGGCAGGTGTTCGCCATGGACAAGCTGAAGGCGCTCATTGGCCGGGAGGGCGGCTTCAGCTTTAAGTATGACTCAATGAGCGGGGTGCAGGGGGTGTATGCGCGGCGCGTCTTCCTGGAGCTCTTGGGCGCAGACGACTGGTCCCTGCTCAATGCCACACCCAAGGTGCCTGCTCAATGCCACACTTAAGGTGCCGCAGAGCCTCTCCTCTCGCAATACACCGAGCACAGGCCCGTCG
Source organism: Cymbomonas tetramitiformis (assembly GCA_001247695.2). Lineage (NCBI taxonomy): Eukaryota > Viridiplantae > Chlorophyta > Pyramimonadophyceae > Pyramimonadales > Pyramimonadaceae > Cymbomonas > Cymbomonas tetramitiformis. Next base: position 15,274 of record LGRX02033842.1, on the reverse strand, counting down.
CATCAGAGATGAGCAGCGACGGTGTTTCACTGTTTCTACTGTTTCTCCTGCGCATGTCTGTTTCTCCTCAGAGTTTGGAATGCACCGACTGCCTTTGCGCCTTTGCGCCATGCCGTTGGTGCTGCTGGCCCCTGCTCCTATTCGATGTGATTTTGATCATCTTTCAATGTCTCCCGTCACCGCCCTGCCTGCGGATCCTGCTCCCGAGTGCTAATTCCTTCTCTTCGTTGATGTTCGGGCTGACTGCCTATGTCTCAAACTGCTTGAAACGAGTCCTCATCTGTGAATGTGTATGCACGGGTAAAGCGACGGAGCATGGTGGCCATCGATTCGGCAATATCAGCGGCAGCTGTTGCCTTTCATCCGTCCGTATTCGACCACCTCCCTGCCCCTCGTGGTTGGCATGATCCTTGGCACCAGCATGGCACGCGTCCCGGGCACCCCAAAGCTGCGGGTGGGGGAGCGGAGGGTACAGGAAGACTTCGGGGGACCCAAGTCGGCGTCGCACGGGCACGCCGATCCTAATCTTAAGAACGCGGTCGAACTGATTCAGGCAATGGGAATCAAGAGCGACGGTCGCAAAGTCGGTGAGCTGCGAGCTTCTTATTGTACCTTCCAAGTCCACTTCAGCGATGGATTCTGTCTTTGCAGAGATTGACACATCAACCTGCAGCAACCTATAGGATCACACTCAGTGATCTCCATTCCCCCTACGCAGTCACTCATGTGTCCCTGAGGCCCGGATCTGCCATGCTGCAGCTGTTTAGAATTCAGCAGTGGTGAAATCGTGAAAAGCGCTAAAAGTTTAGCATCCGAAAACTTAAACTCACTTCACAAGTCGAAACGCCGCAAGAGTTCAAACCAGTACCTCGCGCCAAATCATCAAGCAACGCTGGAGATGATTTGGTGATATTTGGCGATCGTCCGCGAAACTAGGATTGCGTGTCGCTCGGAATCCCTACTAACTATTACAGAATCCGGGCCCGTCTCACAGTGACAGTCCCAAAGCAATCATAAGAGTGTCACAATAAGTGCATTGTATCTGCATCGTTGCTGCTGTCTTTGATCCTGTGCTGTTCGGGATTTCTTTAGGGTTTGAGCTCCTGTGAGCTGTGGTGACCCTGAACAGTCACTGTATGCCCCAAAATGAAGTGCAGGGAGTGCAGATTCTAGCCAGCTGGGAATTGAAAGGTTCGTGCGTACGTGTGTGGACCCGTAGTCCTGCGCCGTCACTGTGGATGAAGTTGACGCGTGAAGGGGGGAGTGTTGGGGGTGGGGCGGACTACCAGAGAACTCAGGGCCCTTCCCCGACTTCGGAGCAGCGGCCGATGGCGATGCAGATCGCAACATGATCTGCGGGACCAAGTTCTTTGTGACGCCCTCCGACTCGGTGGCCATCATTACACGCTTCGCTCAAGATTGCATTCCTTTCTTTGCGGGCGGCCTCAAGGTGGTTGCTCTCTCCTCCCCCTTTACGCTATTCTTTGAAGGCCCAATCAGGCGACTCTCCTCTCACCATCTCAGCCCCGTTCGCTTTTGTCTTTCTTTGTGGGGCATTAGCTCCTGTGCGTCGCAGTCGAGTGAAGGCATTGCGAGAATGATGCGGACAACACTCCTGACAAGAAGTTGTGCAAATGTATGGCATGAGAGGTCGCCCTGAGAGGGGACGTCGGAGGGATCGGTGAGCATGGCGGCACGTGCGCCACACATGCAGCATGTGGCACGTGGCAGTTTGCGGCGCGTTCGCTGCATTCGGCAACTTTTCCCGATCAATTGCCCTGGTCTCTGATATTCTTGATTGAAGCTCTGCGTGAAAGTGACAAGATGGATCTGAAAGGTGTGGGGGCGGGAGAGGGGAGCTGCCAGGGGTGCGCGAGAAGCATGCCCACCAGCTGCGCCCTGGACCGCGTGGCAAAGGTGCGTCATGCTTCATCTTGACGCGCCTTGGGAGACGTCAAACTGGGCTCGTTTATTCCTGGTTGGTTGTGCCACATCTCTGTGTGAGAGGTGTGTCAGTGCTATAAGCACTATGCAAGTCTTGTCATACAGGCCCTCATGCCCCCTTCTGTCCCCCCCCCTGCCCATTCCCACAACCCTCTTTGGGTACGCAGGATTTGAATGTGCCCTGCTTCGAGGTTCCCACTGGTTGGAAGTTTTTTGGCAATCTCATGGACTCGGCGAGCACATACGGCAAGACCGACTACACTCCTTTCATCTGCGGTGCGCTCTGGCTGCTCCCTTCTGGTGATACTTTGTAAATATCAAGTCCGGCCCGGCACAGAGCCCTTGCGTAATCTGAGCAACAGAGGCATCCGATCGTACACTTGGACCACCTCTGGTGATCCAACAAACCCAGCAGCAACACCTAGAGCTGACCAGAGAGACGAAGTGATGAATGACGGCCACCGCACGAGAGTCTGTCTTTTTGTTCTGCCAGAACTAAAGTGCTCAGATTGATGAGCGGATGGGCGCTGCCTCGTACGCTTGTGCGCTGGTGTAAGTTGATAGCAATATCAGCTCCTGAAGGAGACCTGCGTGGTGGAAGCACCCCTTCGAGATGATAGGATTGCGCTGAGTCTGGAGGCGACACGTGGTAGGTGGAAGGGGTGAGACGGGTCCACCGCCCCTGCAGGAGAGGAGAGCTTTGGAACTGGATCCAACCACGTGCGCGAGAAGGATGGTATGTGGGCCGTTCTTGCATGGCTCTCCATCCTTGCTCACCACAATCCAGACCCAGCTGCTGAGCTCGGTGAGCTCCCATCTCACCTTCCCTCATCTGCTAGTATCTTTCCATCTATGATCTCTGGTGGAACCCTTATGAGCGGTCCGGCGGGGACCTGAAGCCTGTGGTGGTGTATTCAACGGTGCGGCGGGGACCTGAAGCTTATAATGGTAGATTCAACGGTAACACGTCGACCTGAAGCTTATAATGGTAGATCCGACGGTAACACGTCGACCTGATGCTTATAATGGTGCATCTAGTAATATAACCGGAACCTGATGTCTAAAGTGGTACATTCTGCCCTGAAGTGGCTTCCGCATTCTGCAGAACACCCGCGCCACTGCTGCGCTACGTGTGGCGCCTCTGCGGGAACCCAGAAGAGCCGATGAGGGCCTGGTGCGGTGTGATGCCGGATGAGCAGTTGGTGTAGAGGATATTGTGACCGAGCACTGGAAGAAGTATGGGCGGAACTACTACGTTCGATACGATTATGAAGGTGTTGAGAAGGTAAACAACCTTCGGAGTGAGAGTCGCCTGCCGTTCTGAAAAGATGGTGAGCCGTGGAAAGAAGGCAACAGTGGTAAATTGCGACTATCAGTCTCATGAGAAATGTTTTGTTGCCAGGCTGCAGCGGAGGAGATGATGGCGCGCATGGCCGCGGATGGCAGGGCCTGCTGTGGTATTTCCCCACATTCTATTTGCTGCCCTAAGTTCGGAATTTTTTTGGAATACATGATTGCCATTATTTTGGTCGATACTAATGAAGCGGAGCCACATGGTTGTTTCGAGACTGATGAGGTTAGCATGATGCAGATGGTGTTGATCTCGGAAACTTTGAGCTTGCCACGGCGGATATGTTTGAATATCATGATCCGGTGGATGGAAGCGTTTCAAAGAATCAAGGAATTCGGTTCATATTCACCGATGGTTCGCGCATAGTTTTCCGGCTCTCGGGCACAGGTGCGCCCATTACATTTATTTTCAGCTGTAGTTTAAGCAAAGCTTCTACAAATTCTACAGAAGCAAAACAGATGTTAGCCCAAACTGAGCATGAGATTGAAAAGGATCTGGATTCCTTTAACCGCACACCAAAGGGCGTCCCATTCCTTTCTCTTTTCTCACAAGAAAAGTGATGCAGGTCTCAAAATGTTGGCATACCATCCCATCCTGTGTTGTGGGTTTCGTTGACTCCTACATAAGTACAGCCCTTAGCATGGTTTTCCCTTAAGAATGCTTGTAGCCTGAATCATTCAAGCATAGAATTGTCACAAAAGCTCTGTCCCTGAAACCATCCGCGTATATTGATTCTTTGCTGGCATGAATGTGTGCAATGCACTTACTTTTGTACGCCGTATCCTCCTTATTGCGTTCACAGGTGTAGATGGAGCAACCATCCGCTTATATCTGGAGAAATATGTTGATCCAACTGGATCTCTTGATATGTATGCACCTGAGGTTGTACGTCCCTTGGCAGAAATTGCACTTAAGTTGTCCTTGCTGGCAGAGAAGACTGGCCGTGACGAGCCTTCTGTCATCACGTGAGCAGAGCAGAAGAGTCATGTTGAGATAACATGTACAGTGAAACCTGCAACACTATCTCCTTGTAACACTTGCACTGGCCAACCCTGCCAAGAAGAAGAAGGGTACGTTTTCAATTTTGTGTGATTGCTGCACCTGAAATTGTTCAGATATAAATATTGTATATACACAACATTGTACCCACATTGCGCGTGCGACTTGTGTAGGGCGATGCAGACTTCTCTTTCTGTGGTTTGAGATCCGTCACCAAAGGAAGTCCAAAGCCAGTCAGAACAGCATATACACATACGCACAAGCACACGACATTTAGGTACAGTGTTCCTTGATTACCATCACGGTAGAGCTTCATAGTATGTAAGTTACGAGATTCTTTTTCACGAAGTGCGTGTTCAGAACCATATTGGTATGCTTTTGGGTCGGACAATACATTGCGACCCTTAATAAGATTCACAATGATATTGAATGAACATTGTATGACTGTGCATTAGCTCAAGCTTCAACGATGTTGTGCCATGCAGTTAAGCAGGTTGCCTACTTTCCTTGCTGCAATATGTATGTTCCAATTGTTTTGGCACCCTTGTATTTAGGCAGTGTCATTTTGATCCGAGTTTTGATCCGGGGGTCTGTTCAGCGAATAATAGTGTCCTCTCATCAGACATTCTCTATTCATGGGCTCTCTATGATATCTACGTCATTTAGCAATTGAATTTCTTCGCCCCTTGAGCCATAAGTCGGCACTAGGCGGCAAGGCAGGAATTGTCTTGTTGGATTTGTGTGTATTTTTGCATCGGGGTAGCACGAGCAGAGTGCGCGCACGGATATCTGAAGGTGGTGAAGGATCATAGCTATTACTTAATGGAGCAGCATATGGATTCGCCAATGTCCTGTCGCTCAGGGATGCAACTGCGACGGCTCGGACATAGTTGGACTTGATTTCGTGCGCACCCTGCTATGCATGAGCGTTCCGGTGGTGCTTCCGACCACCCGGAAAGTGTTATCCGCAGCAGCCACGAGCCCGCAACGACCAGCTCTGTGTCGATATCAGCATGCATAAATGCCAATTATAAACTTTTATCAGGTTAATGAAATTTTGAGGATCGTAATTTATTTTGCATACAGACCGTGACTTTCTGCTTGAGTATAAGTACAATTTTTTATGCGCCTGTGTTTGGCACATGCGGTAAGTGAGCTGTGGTGGCAAAATAACAGGGTAAATATAATCCAGAAGAAATTTCCTCTCGGAGCCACTCTTTCCGTTACGGTTGTGCAAATTTCACTATTATGTGCCGATATCCGACACGCCATGGGAGACCAAAGATATGTTTTCATCGCATCGGAACCGTCTCCTTTTTGTCGCCATAGAGGGGTATTTGGATATCCGCTGTCGGCTACTTGGTTTGTTTCCTTTGTGGGAAACATCGGTCGGCGATAGTTACTCACGGATATGACGAAGCACTCAATATTGTTTCGTTGCCTCAATTGACGACTTCCGCAGGGTATATTGCTTGAAAGCTACGTCGAATTGTTGATTCCAAGCCATAATACGGGAAATGGGTGATTGGGTGATTGAGGTATTGAGTGAATATACTTTTCACCGAGTAAAATTGTGAATTTCGGATTTGTTAAAATATAAGGTACATCAAGGTACCAAGTATACGTATTACCGTGCTTACATGATTGATTTTAAAAGAAAGAATCCGACGGTGCCCAGATCGTTGTATCTAAAGAAAACAAGGAAATCAAAGCATTCGGACGGTTTGGATCCCGATGCAAAAGAAAGTAAAGTTTCGTTGCCGAGCGTCGACAACAACGAACAATCGACAAACTCCTAATTAATTCCATCTCGCCGACTGCGTGTCTGAGCGACAAACAACGGGGGAAAACCCGAAACATGTCTGGCGGCGATGAGGACCTGGTCCACTATATGGATATTGATGTTTCGCGTGACCCCCGTCATGATGCCCTCTGCGTTCCATGCGAAATTGTGCCTTGCGAAGTGCAGATGTGGCAATACCACTCTCGGGGAAATCGTCACCCAGCGTCGCAAGCTCGATAGGCGCAAACAAAACACACTGTTTAGCTTCGGGGTTAAGGCGGGCGTTTCTGCAACTTCGAGCAACCCTGACCCACTGGTGAGGCCTCCCAGCACGAAAAGGAAATTAACAGCGGAGCAAAGGCTGGTATCGATTTTTTACAGCCGCGCTCGCATAGAGCACAATATATGGTACCTACCGTAGTTTCGTTCTTCCCTCACACACATACCGTGCCGCATGACAACCATAGAAAGTGCACGCCTACCGTATGCCAATTGCACAATTCGTTATCAGACCCTCCTACCGTACAATGGCATATGACAGTGGTTAAATAATCCGGTACCTGGTTTTAGGCGCGTTAGGCGGTTATCGACAAACAAACAAAGCGTGAATATTATTCCCACCAGCTCAACTGTAAAGCATTCAACAAACTGTAGAGCATTCAACAAACAGGCAAGATTTCTATAAAAAAATCATTTTGGCAAAATTTCAACAGGAAAACATATAAAACCATATAAAACGTCAACATAAAAAATCCTCCCTGACTAGTGAGGGACAAATGGACAAAATAATAAAAGTTTAAATATTTAATCATGTTGGGTCCATAAACAAGACTGTCTAAAGACTCTGTTGACGCCTATTTTTACGTTTTTAAATCAATAATGTAAATACGATATAGTTGGTGCATCGATGATGACACACCTGTTGTTTTAAATAATACATACCGCTAAAGAACCTCATTGTTGGCACATGGCGAGCTACAAATTTTACACTATCTGACGGTCCGAGATAAAGTCTGTCAGTTTTCTGTGAATACCGACCCTGGAATCTACAAAATCATTCTATCGGTCGAGGTTTGGATGTTATTCACAGGTGCACCTGCTTTTCAACAACCTTAACTGTCGTGGTGGATATTAATGAAGAACTGCTCGCCACATTCAGGTACCACTGGATATTACTGAATAGAAAAAAAATTCTTTCGAGAGATAAGGTTCTCTTGACCTCAGTTGAACTTCACTTTGTATTCTGAAACTTTCACCTGTTGCTTCGGTGGCAATGAAGTGGCATACTGACATCCTATAAGCAACAATGTGAACTGACCGCTAATGAACCTTTTTTTCACACACAAGTTTGCAAGAGCAAGTATCACACATTGTATCTGCCCAGTCAGCTATGACGTGTCCGTATGTGCATACCTTAACATTCAAACGACAAGTCTGCAGATCGAATTGCTTTGAACTATTCTAAAATATCAAGTCAGACGAACATTAAAAAATGAGAGCGGGAAACACAACTCTGGGGGACCAGAATCTAGAATAGTTACACTAATAATAACGTGTTTGGTCTCTTGAAGTGTAGTACAGGCGAACTGAAAGTGCCAAATACTGGAATAGCAAAAACCCCACACATTTAACGGTAAGACTTCTGGAAGCGAGCACGGGCACCGCGACCGCCGAACCTGTCACAACATCGCAAGAGTTAGTGCATTTCCTTTCAAGTCTTACGCCACAGTTGATCCACAAAATACGCAGAGTGAAATGTCTTCTATGAGGAGGGTGAAGAGACGACGTTACCGTGACCCGCTAAAGAAAAGCTCGAACAAGAAAACACACCGGTGCTAACTTAGCACACCAACAATTGCGGAGAACCAGAATTAAAACCTTCCAAGTAACAAAACTCGCTGATAACGGTCTCTTCACGATAGGCTCCGAGAGCAACCCCGCATATCGAAGTGTTGGATTCTCTAAGTTTTACGGAAGAACAACTCGAGAGCAACCCCACATATCGAAGTCTTGGATTCTCTAAGTTTTACGGAAGACCAACTAGAAACACCAGTCGAATAAACAACTCAGCAAGGGTGCCTTGCTGTGTAACTTGTGCACCAGAACCGCCGCATTTCAGCTCTGACTTTCTAAAAACGATAAAAACTCCTCCTGGATCACAGCTACTTCACGCTATATGCAGTGTTGTCCTGCTATGCAATACACAAAAAAGCGTGGCAACGAAAGGTCTGGAATCCATGTGCGAGTGCGGGATTTCTGCTGTAACCACAAATGGTGTGCAGCCGACTGCTCCTTGTGCGTATCCCAAGTTTCTGGAGTGCAATACTCGCGACACATAGCTGGCAGCGCTACTGAAGAAAAGATTGAGGCTAGACCTTCGCAAAGTTCTCGAGCATATGCGTGGTGCGACGCGTGCTATGAGAAGAGAGGGAGAACGCTCCAGCCAAAAACTCTTGAAAACCATGTTAGGTGCAAAAAATCATACTATACTATCAAGAAAGGACCGCGGCGAGGGGAACATACTTCTTGGGCTCGCAGCGACGAGGATCAGCAACGAGCAGTGTGCGATCGTAGCTCAACAGAAGCTCTTTGATCTCCTTCTTGGTCTGCTCATCAACGACTGCAGTTTCGAGGGTTGGGGGAAACTCTTTCACCAACAGAGCACTTGTATGGAATTCCTAACTTCTCAAGTGAATTTCAGCAGTTTGCAGTCTCAAATAATATTTCGAGTCACTTGCAAGCAGGCCCCCTGTATCAAGACATACAGATAGAGACAATCCTTTTCAGGCACGAAGCTTACATTTTTGGTAGTAAGCCACGAGGGACTTGGCAATAGCCTGGCGGATAGCTGCACGACGCCCAAAGAACCAGACCACACAAACTCAAACTTCAAGCGTGCGAGTAATTAATTTGATCCAGTAGCTAGCTCTACTCTGAACCAAGACAGCATTGCGACACACAACGCTCAGCAAACTAACACAGGTCACTCACCGTAGATCTGGGAAACGTGACCACCACCCTTCACACGGATGCGCATGTCAACACCGGCGAAACGCTGACGGCCCAACAGAAGGATGGGCTCGAAGACCTTGTAGCGGAGGATCTCGGGCTCGACAAGCTCAATGGGCTTGCCTGCAGCAATGAGACGATAGTTCAATAGTAGGCAGCGGCACACTTTATACGCTTTCGACAGAATCCAGCGGCTCCTGACTGTAGGCTCGCCCTTCACTGAACGAAAGCAGAGAGTTTCCCAAAAACGTATCATGAGGGTTTAAAAATTGTGGTGTGCTGGAGCATACCGTTAACCTTGATGAGACCACGTCCGCGCTTGACGAAAGCAACCGCGACCGCGGTTTTCTGTTCACGGGAGGATCATACTCTCAGAATATATTACGTTTATTCTCGCGATACCAGGTACTGTCTGGGAAAGCCGGTTGAATAAGGTCGAGCATTCCATTAACATAAAACACGTCACGAAATATACAACGGGCATAAAATATATATTTTATCAACTAACGTACCTTGCGGCCGAACACTTGAACAGACTGCAAGACAGACGAGGGCAAGCAAGAAAAGTCAGGGTACTCGCTAAATCGACAAGGCAACACGAAAATAGGGCCACTAGTCAAGTGAGCATGCGCCCGAAATGCAATAATGTCAATTCTATGCATGTAAGAGTTCGTACCTCTGCCATGTTTTAGGTTTTGAGATTCAAAAGAACCCGCCGTAAAAGCAGTCAGCCGCCGTGGAAAGAAAAAGGGCTAAAGCTCTTCTTGCACAGGTTTTAGTTGCGCACTCAAACGCACGGAGCTGTGTGCTGAGACGAGAGTTGCGGCCCCGACAACAATAGTTGCGATCGACCGTTCGACCCCCCGTTCGACCTCGCCTCGCCTCGCCTCGCCTCGCTCTACTGTCAACTGTGTCATGTCAATGTCACTGCCTACCCCTTCCCCTGAGACTTGGTAATTATAGAAATGCCTACCCCTGTGGCTGTATCAAGGGGAGTGACTATAGTAGTAGCGTAGCGTAGCTACTACTATAGTAGATTACTAGAGTAGACTACTAGCTACTACTATAGTGACTACTAGAGTAACTATAGTAGCGTAACTACGCTACTACTATTCTATAGTTACTCCCCTTGACTGTATCATGTATCATCAATCGTGCGCCTGTGACGCCTGCGCTACTCTCACAAGTCAGAGCCTCCGGACGCGGCGATTTTCTCCCGGTTTATCGATTTTTTTTTAAATTTTCTGTGGTACTGTAGTCCGGAGGAGTTACGAGCTGCTTTCCATTGCTTTCTGTCAAGAATCGCGCGATCGGCCGCGCAGCGGCCGAAGCTCGTAACCTCTGGCTTGCGAGAGTACGCCTGCGCCTACGGTATCGGGTAGGGTAATACTACAAACTATGTTCGGATAAACGTGACCTCCCCCGACGTACGTAATTTACGCTTTAGCTCTAGATGTCACCCTGCTGAAAAGTGGGTTGAGCCCCTTTGTGGGCGCGCTATAGCAGAGGGAGTAGCCCCTGGTGTTTTCACTAGCCTGCTTTGCAGGGATACCGCACTCTCAGGACTTTGTCCCCTATGCTAGCGTCGAAATGTTTTATTATTATTATTATTATTATTATTATTAATTTACGCGTAAACAGGTGTTTCCAAGGTTTTGAGATTTACGCGTAATGCGTAATGCATTATGTAGAAATAGCATTACCGTACAACCGGGACATAATCGTACAATAAACCCTATAATATTGACATGTCTTATTACTTATTGTCTATCTACGGTATTTATGTGCCGTAACTTACACACAAGACACAACTTAGGCCCCCTACGTGCCTCGCATCATAGAAGAACATACGGAAGTACACAAGTTCTCGAGTGCGAAACACCGAAAAGACAAGTCAGGTGGAGTGGTGGACAGCAACTACTAGCCAATACATTCAAGTTGCGATTCATACGCTAGTGCATCGCAATAATATATTCAATTCTGCGGAATTACGAATATGCTATCTACAACCATCTGCAAAATTATTTACATGTCATAACAAAGAAGAGTTGTGGCACTCTGGTGCATACACCTAACGTGCATGATAGTAAGCTTACGGTTGTAGCAGTGTGCATTGATGCAGTCAACCTAACGGAAGTAACGGAAGTACCGAACAAGTGAAAGGAACAGGTGCACGAATCGCGCGCCTAGAGACTACAAACACACGAATGGGCTCCTCCTTTCAGGCACCACACGCCTAGCATGTTGCTCTTGAATCCTAGCACCGCGCGCGCGCTAGGTCCCACGTACCACCCTTGCAGTGTGGTTCGTGGTACACATAAAATCGTGCCAAAATCAAGATTCGCGGCATTTACGCGTAAACACGTGTTTTCGACGTTTTGAGATTTACGCGTAACGCGTTTATCCGAACATAGACTACAGTAATCACCAAGATAAGAAAACCGGAGATTCGGAGCCAGCCAGCCATTTTCTTCAACTTGGGTACCCCCCCCCCCGGCCAGCTCCAGCCTCCTATGAAAATTTTAAGAATAGTGAATCGCGATCTCTTGGCCAGCCAGCTCATTTTCTTAACCATGTACATCGACACACGCCTAGCTCAGCCACTTTCTTAAAATTTTCACCTCTCACAAAATGGACCCTGCAAGCCGTGCCCAACTCAAGGAGTTGAAAAGGGATTTAGATGACGGTACGATTGACGTGTCAGACTATGTGGAGCTTAAGGAGCTTGTTATCAACTATCAAGTGTTCGTAGCAAGAATGCAGCCCTCCCCGAGCCTGCCTCTTAACTTCCACTGAAGCCGTCGGAACCATCACCAGCCGGATCGAGGAGGTTTTTGAGCTTCGTGATATTCACCGGAATGCGCAAGAGACTGTATATAATTTCAGTTTCGGGCGAAACGTGACCGGAATCATGCGTGCGATATGCCAATATGTTCGTATATATAAGCCCATATGTTGGGTGCAATTTCACCCCCAAAGGCGGAGTACATCAAAAGTTAGTCCTCGATTGATAACCCTATCAGTATCGCGGGCGCACTAGAAAATAATTTCAGTTTCGTGCGAAACGTGACGGAATCATGCGTTCGATACATGTTAGATTTGCATATGGAATCATGTAAAAATACCGAAAAATAGAGTAAAAAGGCTAAAAATCCAACAAAATTTTCTTGAATTTAAGAAATTGTCGGATTGTCTCGTGGGCTTGCCAGCCAGCCCCCATATTTCTTAAACCACCCTACTTTCTTAGCTCAAAAAAACCAGCCAGCCATATTCTTCAACTTGGGTACTTCCCGTAAAGTCATACTTTCTTATTCGCGGGGTTTTTATAGGAAAGTAGATATATTGCAATATATATACTGTCAAGTGAATGTCAAAGCACAGTGAGATAGGGTTCTCGGGTTGTCTAAAGTCAGATTAAACTGGGAGATAATCGGGTTTAAGCTGGCGGACAGACCGTGACACACGAGCGGAGCAGACAGCAGGCACTGCAAGTGACATCCGAGCAGGCGAGGGGTGACACAGGGCACCACAGACCTCCCCCCTTATGGGGGTTGAAAGTCAGTGTTCCCATGACACCACCTCACCCCGAAGGTGGGAGTTGCACTGCAGGGCCAGCCGGTACTCCCGGGCAGGCGGCTAGGAGAAATGTAATGTTTCCTAGTCACTAGCTAACTCGTGATGTGCCAATTCAGGGTCTCAATCTAGGGTTTGGGGCTGAGTGCCAATCACATCGTCAGCTCCTGCAACGTGCGGCACCCAAACGGGCGAAGAGCGGAGAGCCGGCCAGTCAGTGTCCTCGTCCTGGAAGGCCAGGGGCAGGCTGCTAAAATTAATGAACAAGCAGGCTCCAATTTGTTGGCGGCGGCGTCCTTGATGTGTAAGGGCAAACGCTGCCAAAATAAGAAGCGGTCATCCCACTCCCAAGCGAGGCCAAAGCTGAAAGCAGCCTAGCACCACCGAATAAAATGAGTCGGTGCAAGGAGGGTGCGACGGATGGAGGCGGAAAATGCAGGGAGTGCACACAAGGAACGTGAAACATCGTGCAAGGGTGTCGATTGAGCGGCTGAGGTGGGTGGCGGTGGCGGCGAGAACACCACCAGCCACCACCACACGTCGGTCATGGGAAGCGATGAAAGAAAGCGAGGAATGTAAAGAGACGAGGTCGTTACACTCAAGGCACTCGTTCCCGTCGATGTCGAAATTGTCGGAGTCGTGCTTGGTGCCTGGTGCACAAGCACCACCAGGCACCACCAGGTCGTGACCAGTGGTAAATTGTCGTTGTCGAAGCAGGTGAAGGGTTGATCTCAGCGCGCACATGCGCGCATGCTGGCGCAAAGAAGCCATTCAGCCGCGGCTGTAAAATACGTAAGGTCAAAGTTTGGGTTTGCGTCGAAAAACGTAAAATATTGTAAAATTAACCAAATCAGACGATGAAAAGGTCAAATTGTACTAGAATTTCGCGGGGAAAACGTCGGTGAAGTCAAAATAGGCGTCAGGTAAGCCAATTTTGCTGCAGTTCAGGTGTTGTCGTCCAGAGGTTGAAGAACACAAAGGAATTGTGACGCACGTAAATGTCCATTACCCTTTCTTGGGTACACATCGATGTACCCAAGGTCACCTACGCACACACGTGATGTGGGTGCTCGATACGGATCCGGTGACCATATTACTAAAATATGTTGTCCATAAGACCTCCCTTGAGGTACCCAAACACTCACTTTAGGTATTTTGGGTGATTATCATGGCTAGGTGGAGCCTTTCGGGACGCCCATTTTCAGATTTATTGTGTTTTTCGAGAGGCCAAAATCTTGGGTACATCGCTTGGGTACATCGACTTTGCTGATCTGTATGGACCCTGCGATGGCCGATCTCGGCCAAACTACCGTATTGTATAGTTTAAGTATACATCGAAGTCGCGATATATTATGAATGGTAGACACCACAACTTTCAAATGTATTGCCTACTCTCATGTGAGCGTATGCCTATATCAGGATCGCATGTCATAAATATTGATGCTCGCAGTGATTTTCATAGGGTTTCTTATTACACATCATTCGAGATGATACCCGTGAAGTACTCTGGTGCCCGAGTCTTTTCACGCTCGACCTGTGTCTTCCACCGCGCGTTGAAGTTTTGTGCGTGAGCCTTCACGCTCAAACCCACGAGCAAGGCGCCCACTTCTTCGCGAGCTGTCGACTGTGACACGGCGTGAAACCCGCGAGGTCAATATGAACTTCGGATAGACGGGCAGTGCAGGGGCGAAACGGGGGTTGGCTCCTGCCAAAACTGACCAAAGGTATCGGTAGTATGCCTAAAATATAATAAAATATGTACTTCAGACGCGAAAGACTGCCAAATGCACTTTAAAAACAGCTTGGAAACGAAGAGGGGAAACTGTTTAAAAAAGAAATGTTTTTTTTGAAAAGTTGGCACTTAGGGCGTATTGTGGCGCTTATAGCGATATATTGGCCAATCTTCGAGACCCATGTCGCATATCAGCGGGTTGACCACCGAGTCGGGGTCCATATATGTCGTTAAGGGACAAATCCAGCAGCGGGGCACGTTCGCCAGCAGCAGCATTAGCAAAACCCGGTCTGGTAACCGCATTTCCGCCGATCTGCGAACAAAGCATAACGTTTCAGCCAAGAGGGACGCTGTCAGGGATATGACCGATGATATATGTGGCATACATGTCATACCTGTCATACCATGTCATGTCATGTGTCATAATGACATACAGCGTCGTCAAGTATTGTCAGTACGGTCGACTATGACATGTACAGTCATAATGTCTGTCATCCATCTAAGGTGAGTGACATCTGTCATCGAGAGGCCAAGTATATGGCATCGAGATGGCGAAGCAAGATACATCTTGAAAAGAACAAACTGACTTGTTCTGATAAGACGCGTCTTCGCTTCAAGCATGCACTGAACAGCATGCGAACATCAACGGCTATATCGACCAGCCGATGCGGGAAGTTCACCTAGTGCTCTCGGGTTCACAACCCGATGGTGGTAACGCATGAGATGCGTGAGAGCATTAGAGTATATGAGGAGCATTGGGCTCAAGCAAGCACTTCTGGTCTACAGACTGTTGCACTCATATCCCACCAAACTATTGCGTTTCGCTGCGTTACCGTTCAATAACAGCAGCGTCACATATATTGTTCGTATAGAACCGTGACAT
>LGRX02033841.1:0-39087 GCA_001247695.2 Cymbomonas tetramitiformis | reverse complement strand
GTGGAAACATGTACCTAAGGGCCGAGAATCGTTCGATTATAAATTGTTAAATCGTGGGATCATCGTTCGCAAAGGCGTCGACGGCTAGCGCAAATAATCCGTAACGTAAACCTCGGATACCTTGAATCGTCACTCTGAAACACGATACGCGGTTCCAGCGTCAATCTGTATCACGAAACGCAATTCATTGAACCTTGAATCGTCACTCTGCAATACGATACGCAATTCAAAGGGGGCTACATCCTAAGAACTGTAAGGCTAATGCCTAAGGTGAGGGTTTAAAGTGGACTCAGTTCCCCCCAATATCGCTAAAAACACCATGAGGGACGCCTCAAATCGGTGTAAGAAGACTGGTACCAGCAGAAGCAACAACAACAAAGACATCATAGACATATACAAAGGTATGCCCGTTGTGAGGTCACAATTCTTTTAAGAGGGGAGATCTGTCAGGGTTATGACCGATGACACATGTGTCATACATGTCATACATGTCATACCTGTCATACATGTCATACCATGTCATGTCATGTCATGTCGAGTCATGTCATATATTATAATGACAGACAGTCGTCAGTACGGTCGACTATGACTGTACATGTCATCGAGATGATAAGTCATATCATCTGTCATTTATTCAAGGTAAGACTTGAATGACACATGTCATCGAGAGGCCAGTATGTCGGACTCGAGATGGCGAAGCAAGATGCTATCTTGAAGTACCGAACGGTTCGGAGAAGAAATCATCTTCGCTTCTAGCATGTTCTGAACAAGCATGCGAGTATCATATGGCGAACGCATTATTCGTTCAGCCGATACTAGTCGTTCAACCAATGCCTCGGGTTCACAACCCAATAGCAGTGCCATCTATGAGATGGGAGGCATTCGGTATAGATGAGGTAGCGTTGTGCTACAGTAGTATCTTCGGACGAAGTCTGCACTCATCACCCGCTCTTACGCTGCACGCGTGTTACTGTTCAATAACACCGTAAATATCTTATCATAACATATATAGCTTAAGGCTCGCTTGTGCGTCCTTATCAGTTATTGTGCCCTCTGATCCATTTAATCAAGAGTTTCGCTTGTCCTGTTGTGTTGTAAAATCCTAATTCTTCCAAGATCAGTCTAATGGCTATCAAGTCCCTTCTGTTTGGCTCTTGCATAAGGTCCCGAACATTTAGGGTTCCAGGGTCACGGTTTACAGCATTGATAGTTGCCATAGAGTCAATTACATGGGTAAGGGGAACCAAGGTGTTCAGAATTTCATGCTTCCGATCTTGGAGTAGCTTTCTGAGACCCAAAATTTATGCAGTGGTAGAGCTAGGTTTATAGCCCTTACCTCACGATGTTAAAGGAAGAGCTTTTAGCCGCCCCGCACCAGCGCACGGACACCTTCCGTATGGTTGACGACATGATCTGGCGCATCGCGGAGGGACGCTACCAGCTGGTGTTGTCATCCGACTCTCCCCTTCGAGAGATAGTCATGCGTGAAGCGCACGAGTCTCCCGCGGCGGGACACACCGGACGAGATAAGACTCTTGCTCGGATAGTGCGGCGGTTCTGGTGGCCTCGCATGAACAAAGACGTCACCGACTGGACCCGCTCGTGCTTGATATGCCAGCAGACCCGCCCGAGGAACAGCTATCCGGATGGCCAGCTGAACCCCCTCCAGGTCCCGGTCAGGCTGTGGCAGGTGGTGAGCATTGACTTCGTCACAGGTCTGCCGCGCACGGAGCGGGGCTACGACGCCTTCGCCACGTTCACGGACAAGTTGTCCAAGATGGTGCACGCGGTCCCCATGCTGTACTCTGACAGTTCCGCTGAGCAAGTGGCACGAATGTACTTCGACCATGTTTGGCGACTGCACGGTGCTCCCATGAAGATCGTTTGTGCCAGGGACTCTCGCTTCCGTGACGCCTTTCATATGGAGTTGCATCGCCTTATGGGGGTGCAGGTGGCCTCCACTACGCCGTACCATCCACAAGGGGACGGTCAAGCGGAGCACACAAACCACACGGTGGAGCGCATGTTGCGCGCCTACGTTGACGCAAACCAGACAGACTGGGATTTGTGGTGCACCCCGGTGGAGTACGCCATTAACGACTCCAGGTCCGCGGTTACTGGATTCACACCCTTCGAGCTTTGCTATGGGCATGCCCCAGCGTCGCAGCTCGACTTCTTCGTAGAAGCTGCATTGGCCTCTCGTAGGGGCCGCGCCAAGGGGGGGAGAGGGGACGTCGTGAAGAAAGGCACGGCCCACGAGACCGCCCGGCAGTTTGTTCAGCAGTTGCAGACTGCTCGCGATAGGTTGCTGGTAGCTCAGCAGCAGCAAGTGGCCCAGTATGATGCTCGCCATCGCGCTCGCTGGTACGCAATAGGTGACATGGTGTGGGTGGACGCCACGCATCTCACCCAGCCCGGGGATCGGGGCCTACACAAGAAGTTGCTGAAGAAGCGCCTGGGTCCGATGGAGGTGCTGGAGGCCTTCCACAGCGACCGGCAGATGGAGCTCGCCACCGAGGACCGAGGGCCCCCCGCGGCTTACCGCCTGAAGCTACCACCACAGTGGAAGGTGCACGACGTCTTCACCGTGGATAGACTCACCCCAGTGGAGTCGGGCCAGGACAAGTTCGCGGACAGGAGTGCGGAGATTCCGCCTCCCCCTGTGGACGTGAGCGGTCGTAAGGAGATGGCGGTGGAGTGCATTGAGAGGTCACGCACGAGGAGACGTAGCGGGCGGACATGGACGGAGTACATGGTCAAATGGGTAGGTATGCCGCGCTCCGAGAATGAATGGAAAACTCGCGAGGACCTCGAATTCGATGGAGTTGGCCGAAAAGGGATACCTAACCGCGCTCTTCAGGAGTTCGAGAAGGTCGAGGCCAAGAGGCAAGAACGTGAAAAGAGTAGAGTCACTCGCAAACGCGAGGAGTCAGCAGGAGCGATATGGTTGACGGATCCTGAAGAGTTACAGGCGGACGGAATGGCGTGGATCCCGGAAGAACGAGCCGACGACGAGGTGGGCACATTCGCGACGGTGTCGTCCACTAGTTTCATGCCATCCCAAGGACCTGGTCGAGGAGCGGCACGCCTACAGCCGTCTCGACGCCCAATACGGATCTTGGTGTTGTTTTGTGGCACAGGCTCCGTCGAACGACAGTTCAGCAAGCAGTTTCCTGGGTGTGAGGTAGTCTCGGTGGACATCCAGAACCGATGGAAGCCCACTCACTGCGAAAACGTCCTGCACTGGGACTATCGGCAGTTCTCGCCCAAGCACTTTGACGTCATTTGGGCGAGCCCTCCATGCACGGAGTATAGCCAAGCCAAAACGGTAGGGATACGAAACTTGCGTGGTGCTGACAGACAAGTGCGGAGAACGCTGGAGATCATCAAGTACCTCCAGCCGAGCTTCTACTTCATCGAGAACCCGCGTGGCCGAGCTCCTCATGGGTTACACACTCGCCGATGCATGCAAGGGTTGCCACCTCCGCATCTGGCTACGTATTGTAAGTATGGTATGCCCTACAAGAAACCCACCCACTTCTGGACCAACGCGCCTATCGCCACCTGAAGTCTTGCGACCCCGAAAACCCCTGCGACTTCAAACGCCGTTATGGGCGGCACGAGAAGATGGCGCAGAGCGGCTCCGCCAGCAGAGAGTCGGGCGACCCTAGACCAGGCATGGGAGCTGGATGGCACGTGTATGGCATCCCCGCAGCCTTGCTTAAACAATTATTCAGCTCTCTACCGGTGGAACAACCCGTGGGGGCAATCGCAGCGGTGTGTGAATACCTAGCGGAGCTGCTTTGGAGAGATGAAAATGAGACAGGTCTCAACGATGAAAGAGTCTGCGCTAATCCGGAAGAAGCTGACGAGGAGCCGGTGACCTTGATGCCGGAGTACAGCCCTACGCCGCCACCAGTGATGTCCGACGACAGCGAGTGGGACACAATGGGCTCCGAATCAGCCTAACGACTGTGCATCTAAGCACAAGCGAGGACGCTTCCCACCTGAAGGGGGGGGGAGTTGTGCTAGGACAACACACGGTGTCATGCGCGGATGACTCAGCAATGTCATACATGCCAGAAGTGTCATACGCGCCTTACAGCATTAGCGCCCGAGACCCCTGTTGAGGAAGAGACCCCCCTTATATGGGAGTACACAGTACCACTGTACTGTGTAATAATGTGACATGTAGAATACTGGCACATCATACTGCATGATAATGTAGTACAAGCATATGATAGGTTGATGAGACTTGGCCATGCTGACTAGGATTACCTCAGAGAGCTGAGTGAATAAGTAATGGCCAAGGCCAAAGAAACAGTTGAGATTTCTAGAGTAAAACAGCCGCATGGCAAAAAGTCAATATAATACCTAATTCTTACTGCAAATATATGCACTGAGTCTGGACATAGTTCCTAAGAATCGACATAGCTTGATTAGTCTTATATAGTGCATAACATAGAACCTTGCACTATATATGATCCACAAGTAGTTTCACAGTCACTGTCAAGTAGAGGTTTAGTACTGCCTCCTACATATACTGTCCAGAAATGAATAGTTGACAGCCTGCTAGGGGTAAAAAAGGGCTAATTGTGGAGTTTGGAGGCAAGATTCGGCAACCAAAAGAGCTCAGGAAGGTCCGTGAGCCCCAAGAGCTGGTATAAACTGCTCAATAATGTCCATACTAAGTAAAATATAGTATAAATATCGTCCAGACGCCCAAATATCCAAGTTGAGAAGCTGGACCAAGGTCTCAAGATTAGGGTTTTGGCTCAAGAAGGCAAGATTCAACACATATTTTTGCAGAAAAAGGTTGTTTGAGGCCATACTATGGGTTGATGTAGGTTGAAAAGGTTGTAAATAATCCATAAAATCCGCACAAAAGTTGGTACGAACCATATCACCACCCCCTGTCAGAGTCCAAATATCAGAATGCGAGCGCGATGAGCGAGCGAAAAATAGGCCAAACCTGCCGTAATGCGCAGCTAAAAACGGTCCCGTCCGAAGACGCTAACCCGCATAGCCGCTAACACCACCAAAATACGTCCGTAGAACATACCCGAAGTGCGCAAAGAAGTTCGCAAGCGGTTATCCACAGGTTCGCTGGTCGCATGCGCAATGCAACTCACATGTGTCCCATTTTACACCTGTCGTGCTTTGCGTCTTTCCTGCAAAGGGGAAAGGCAAGGCAAAGGGCTTAGGATATCGCCGGTCGCATATAGTTTAGGAGCATATGCAAAATATTTGCGTTCTAAAATATTTTTTATATATGCTTCTAAACGCATATTCATACTGATCGCACTGAGGGGGAGGGCAATTGGCAAGCATCTTTGAAACTTCCGAGTTTCAAAGATGCGTTTTGTATTTTGGGTGCGTATACCCAAAATACAAATCGGCCGAGCGCTTCTTTCTTCGTTCGAGCGGGGTATCCATCTTTCCACTACTGAATATTTACAACGTGGGCAGTTAGCATGCAAGCGCACAAAGGCATCGGGTAAGCATCTTTGAGACTGTCGAGTCTTGATGCTTTTTGGAATAGGGTTTCGCTTGAATGCGAACCTCTCCCAAAGACCCCAAACTGCCGAGCGCTTCTTGTTGGCGCGGGGTATGCAATGGCTTAATATATCATATTTACAAGATGATTACCTACCAACTCATACATATTCTCAACCCACATGTAAAGCAGCATGGAAAGATGATACGATATGTCCATGGTTATGCCATGAATGCCGTCACCACAAGGCATGAACATCCCATGGTGAAAAACTAAAAACATGTGGGCACCTAAGTGCTCCCCGAAAAAATCAAGGGAAACACTGAACGTGGACTTCACCACCCTCCGCCTCTCCTTGCAGCAAAGGCAGACGAATCCACCGAGCCATGCAAGAGGCAGTGCCCGGCCGGCACACACACTGAGTGACATGAGATCAGCCGACAAAAGCCAGCCCACCATCATCCCAGTGGATGTGAGAAGCAAATCAGGAGCAGGACGGGGCCGTGACAAGATACCACCAACTCACACATATGCAAGTGTGCGTGACTTATCCTTGGACGGGTTTCTTTGGCACCATAAAGCCACAAAACAACGGTTGCACTATGTGACCACACCGGGGATCAAAGGACGCAGGTGTGTGTGTGTGTGAATAACTTTGTACATATGCAGATCTAGTGCAAAGTGGTAGACACCTACCATAGATAGATCAACCATTGTTAACAACAAGAAGTTCCTATTACACAAGAGACATCACTCCAGCTTAGATTGCATCGTAAATTTTGAAGATGCCACAATATTCACACCGGTAAATTCACCTGATCTCTAAGCCCGGAAGTTCGAAGACCCGCGCACCTCGCGATTATGTCACACTACAACGAGTATCCTTACAAGATGTGCTTTGAAATATATCTAAGGATTGTCAAGTATGAAGAACATGGAGCATTAACGTTTGTAACGACCGTCCTGTGAGAGTCGTGCTGATATGAGACGAAGTAGTGGATTGTTCCGCAGGAAGATGCTGGTAACACTAGCGACATTGTGTTTTTTAGTTTCAAAGCTCGCCCACGTCTGCTTACAAAACCTTGTCGACCGAACTATGCAATAAATGAAAGTTCGTCGCCTCTTCCGGGAGAGCTACATAAAGGGTTGGAAACTCAATGATTTCCTTACCAGCGAGTTGATCCACTAAGGTGCCTTCTTGTCTTAACTCATAATAGGCAGGCTCGTTAGCCTGCACCACACAATAAGCGTATTAAGACCACACGGCGGTTACTATTTACAATCGCTTTTACTTGCGTATCGTGACATGACGGCATAGTTGGTTGCGCACACGTGTTGCGGGCTCGTAGACTGTTGAGGATGTCACCTGACGGCCCTCAACCCGCAGGAACAGACGCAATGCTTTCGTCTCGACTCGGCAGTACTGGCGCATTTTGTGTGCAAGCGCCGCCTGTTCTTGTACAGGAGCCAACACTTGTAGCAAGGCCATGTTGAGTGTTTTAGTTTCATCAAACCTGAACCACACCTTTCGCCGAAAGTAAACACCTAGCCGCAACGAAACATCTTGAAAAAATGACAAGGGCCGTATGAAAGCACCATACTTGCACTTATGTGAGAAAGAAGATCACGCCAATCCAATACATTTCGAAGCGGGGCGATGACCTATTGCCGAACTCGTAGAACCAGAATGACGAGGTGACCACAGGACTTGTCCTCAACATATCAAGTTAGCAACAAGCTTTGTCAAAAGTTATTTCGGCTAAACTATTCGTGACACCTCTCAAAATTCCGGGAAACGAGGTGACGAAGGAAGCAGCCTTACGTTACGGTTACAAGATTCGTTGAGTCCGCGGCCTTGAAAATCCATTCAATACGCCAGAAAATGCGATTCGACCTATTTCAGAAGAACGTTCAGACTGCAGCAACGCAAGCCACACTATGCTGACAAGTAACTTTGGCAAATAAGCGCCAGCATACATCCGTGTGAAGTTTCTGGACAAGCTGATTCAACACGTCGCGACTACCGACTTGGTCCGCTTCCTTACTTACTTTTTTTTGAAGTAAGTTGTGTTCGTACGTCGCCGTGTCATTCCTTCTGCTTGGTGATAAAGCGTGATCTGATTTCGGCCCGCCCAGTATCGAAGCTTTCGCAAGTGCGGGAAGTCATTGTGCAGACTTTTGGTTTGGTTCGTGGTTGACGGTTTCATGCGCTTTACAGCTTCGCTGGTTTCGTTGATTTCTTCCAGAAACCGATAGTCTGCAACAAGTGCAGTTTGCGTAAGATGTTGCCATCAAAGTATTTCTAAAAGAAGAAACTCATACCCGATAATAGGGAGCGATCATCAAACTCTTTCAATCCAACGAAACCGCTTCTGTCCCTTTTACCCGTACAGCCACTGTCGATCTTATGTTGTTGCGAGCACTCTAAGCTACACGTAGATAGTGTGCACGCCGGGCAGCGATACTTAGCCTGACGCTCACCGCAACACTGGCACAGCCCCAACCTTCCGACCTGGAGTTTAGTATCGGACATGGTGTTAGTATAGCTTCTTGACGTTGATTCTCGAAGCAAGACTTGCCAACCCCTAAAGACCTAAAGCGTGATCAAGCGAATGGGAACTAGTTGATCCCCCTTCGCTTGAGCGTGACTAGCTTTTACCAATAGGACGAAGGACCCGCGCCGTTGCACGGGTGCGGTCCGGGTGTCGCTGTCCTGAGAAAAAGTCCTGAGAAAAAAAGCTCCACCCGGGACTCGCAGTCCCAAGTCACTCTTGCTGGATTTGGCACGCCGACAGTGTCATCATCATCTGTGTCATCACCGATATGGTTCGACTACTATGACTTCTTCACTGTCATCAGCGCCATCTCCGATATCGACTTCGGTAGGTAGACAGTTCATAGCATCTGTCATTTTCACATCTGACACCTTAGGGGCTGTCATCACATTCTTTCGGCGGAAGCTATAACACTTCGTATTATCTTGTGTATAGCTTCACAGTTTCACGGTTGACATATGCGAGCGTAGCACCTGACTTGTAGTGCTTCACTGTGTGTTTGTTTTCACAGGTTATGGGCCCACCACGCTTCCACTGCGCTCTCGAGTGTTAAGAAAAAAGTCCCTCTGCAGAGTGACAAACATTTTTTTCACTCTTGGCGGCGGTCAAAAAATCCCGAGAGAAAAAATCTCCACCCGGGACTCGCACCCAAGTCACTCTCGAGTGTTAAGAAAAAAGTCCCTCTGCGGAGTGACAAACATATTTTCACTCTCGGCGGCGCGGTCCACAAATCCGAGTGCGGCCATTGAAAACTGGGAAAAAAGTCACTCACAAATGTCTTTAAAAAATCACTCCGCCCGGCGGCGAAATATTGTCACTCCGTACCCTCCCTACGTACGGGAGTGGACTGGCGATCCAACGCGGGAAGTGGAAGCTGGCGTGCGGTGGGATGGGACTACCAGACTTGAAATTTTTTCTATCAAATTTTGCTTTCGATCTTTATTTTGTGTGAAAGGTGCAATACGAATAGAGCTCTAGTGGCGCAATGTTGTTTGGGATGAAGCGACGAAATTTATTTCATTGTGAAGGATGTGTCATGTCGATTGAAAGCACATACAAAAAGAAAGTGCATGTAGTGCAAAATGTTTTGAGGACAAGTCAATCAAAATTTCATATAAAAAACATTTACGTCGATGAGTAAGGCAACGCCTTCGGAACGATCTACTCGAGTCTGTTCCCCTCATACATGACAGTCTGCAAGGCAAGAAGCATTCCACAGAGCATGGAAGCATGGGTGACAAGGCACTAATGTGAGCGTGTCTGCCACCAGCGTCGGAATAAACGCATCAGCAGGTCGTGGAGCTGATGCACGATGGAGATGGAGGCGGAGTGGGCGGTGGTGGTGATGAAGTGAGAAAAGCCCAGGGGTGCTCCGGCCCCTGGGCCGGTGGTGCCCCCGCAGGGCCGGGGCCCTACGGGGCCCCACCCATGGGGGCCGGGGAGGGTGGGGGTTCACATAGTTGCCTAGCACTTCCCCTGCGGCCTTTACAACCTCGGTTTCTTTCCTATTTTTCGTGCAAAGTTCCTGAATGCTGGGTGCTTCCTCTATGGTGCCACTCTCAGGTGGGACTCCCGTTTCATGTAATATGCATCTTTCCCTTGCATGACGCCTACACATCCTGGACAGTTTTTTCAAAAGTGTCTTCACCCCACGGTGTGGGACCCCGATCCCTTTAAGCACCTTGCCGAAGCCTTGTTCTGGTAAGTATCCCATGAGAGCAAGCTCCTCCGGCCACTCCACCGCATTAAGGAAGGGGGTTCCTCCTGCATTCCTGTGCTCGCCATCCAAGTGTGCTCCGGGGTACTGGCTTCGTTGCTCCACATTATTCCTGCCCCCAACCCACGGGCATAATCGGGGTGGCAACAGACAGTCTCTCTCACTAAGGACTTGCTCAATCATATCCGGGTGCAGGCCCGTTTCTTTGAGCAATTTGGGGGTAATCTTTTTATGCGGGACTGCATTTATGAACCATTGAAGCAGCTTGTATTGCAGTTTTTCATTATCAAGTTTCTTACTGACGGGGCATCCCATGCTCTCACTATCCATGGACATTATGACTACATGTGAGTACTTATCTTTGTAGCATCCCTCCCCTGGCATTGTGTAAGGTCCTTTACCTGACCAGTAATCATGTGGGATGAACGGTATGGTCCCCCTTGGGTATTTGAAGATTAGCTTAAAGCCTTTTCCTGTCCACTTTTTGAGGTTCTTTGGAGATAATGGCAGGATCCAGATTCCCTCGAATCCCTCCGAAATCTTGGCCGCCTCTAAGCCACGGGACAATGTCTGCATAACCGCAGATGCCTCCCTCAGGACCCCACCATCAAAGGGCGGGTTTCCATAGACCTTTTTCCCTTTTTCAGTGACACTGTTGATATATGCATCTCTCGCAAGTCCATCCCACCCTATTTTTCCTTTGTGGCAAAAGGGTCTCGGCGCCTCTTTCATTGCTGCCGTGGGAATGCACCTCCTTGATTTGATTCCTGGGTGTGAGTTTACAGGGTTACAGAAAAGTTCACATCCGTCCTTTCCTAAGCCTCTCTCATCTATGATGATGTCTAATAAATCTCTTCTTATTGCATAACAATTCTTCGGGTCACCCGACTCAGTATTACATGCTATAAGTGCTGAGTGGATATCATTGGCCCGTTGTGTGTAATTACTGATCGATGTCTGGGGTGTATCAGTTGTTAGCCTATGCCACTCAACTAACTTCCAGAATTCTTTCTTTTTGATGTACTGTAGGTCTTGGAAGTTGTGACACCCATCGTTGTTTATGCCGATGGGTGCGGCGGCTACTGCTACGGTACCTTTCCTGGTATTTGATAGCCTGTACATGCTAGCCTCTGGAAGAGCAGCAAGCGGTATGGAGGCTGTTAAGTCCTTGTCTATTTCTGCTAAGGGGAAAATTTCGGAGGCTCTGGCGGTGCCACCCCTTGTGTTTCTGCCTTCTATTATCAATCTCGGGTCTCCTACAGTGGCTTTTTTGATAGTCTCTTTTATTTCCTCTTGTTGGTTTTCCCTTAACTGGTGTAGTTCATTTCCTTCTCCTGGGCAGTTCAGTTGGATATGTTTATAGGTGCATTGTGCTGTTGTGCCGCATTTCTGGCAGGTCGGGCTTTCTCCCATTCCCATCCTGTGTGCTCTATGAGGGGATGCGTGTAGGCCTGTGAGTTCTCTGCACCTGTAGGCCGTGAAATACTTAGATGCAATTTTTGATATATCCTTGATTGGTTTCACGTGGTTCTCCTCCAATAGTCTGAGTGCCCTGCCTTGTCCATTCATGTCTTTCCATTTTTTTGTGATGGCTCAATCTTTGGAGCCTCCTAATATGGTTCCTGATGCCCCCTGTTATGGATTGTTCATGAAAGAGGAGGGGAAAATCTAAATCTCCATCTTCATCGAATCTAAGCTGTCTTCCGCTGTATCTAAATGCCGCTCTTTTGGCCGTTCTATCTACTTTGTCATGAAGCCTATCGTTATTGTGCCCTCTGATCCATTTAATCAGGAGTTTCGCTTGTCCTGTTGTGTTGCAAAATCCTAATTCTTCCAAAATCAGTCTAATGGCTATCAAGTCCCTTTTGTTTGGCTCTTGCATAAGGTCCCTGACATTTAGGGTTCCAGGGTCACGGTTTACAGCATTGATAGTTGCCATAGAGTCGATTACATGGGTAAGGGGAACCAAGGTGTTCAGAATTTCATGCTTCCGATCTTGTAGTAGCTTTCTGAGACCCAAAATTTCTGCGGTGGTAGAGCTAGGTTTATGGATGTTATCTATGATTCCTGCTGTAGGTGAGGTAATAGGCGTCTCCCTTGGTATGTTATGTTTGCTCATGATTGGTGTTGAGTCTCCCTCCTCAAATCTCATGTATGCTGCTCCGCAACTTGCAAAAGATGAGCTTTTGTAGAGCGATCCGTCACTTGCAAAATCAAAGCTAACCCTATGATCTGCTCTGTCATGTGTGCCCTGTTCCTCATCTTCTGATGCACTCGGGCAGCTAAATTCACTGTTATCCGCTGCACATGAGTTGTTGCACCTTACTCTGAAAAGGTCTTTGAGTCTATTTTCAACATATGCTAAGTATATCTCGGCTCCCGAACCTTCTCCTGTGTTGATCCTTGCTGTACTGTTGGCATTCATTCTCAAAATGCTTTGGTCCACCGGCATCAAAGTTGTACCATCCTGCAGTATCTGATATTCATTAACTAGTAAAGTCTTCAGTCCTGTTTTGTCCGGTCTGTATATCCCTTCTTGATCCTTGGTGTACTGTTCCAATTGTAAAGTACCTAAACCGGTGTCATGTCTCTGAACTTTGACTAGCTCTATCCCTTCCTGGCCCATTCCTGTCCCTTTCCAGCACATCATACCCTCCTCCGGGGCTTGCGGTGTGTCTCTGTATTTGGATTTAACCTTCCGCAGCTCTGCTCCTGACTCATCAC
This sequence comes from Cymbomonas tetramitiformis, assembly GCA_001247695.2. Taxonomy (NCBI): domain Eukaryota; kingdom Viridiplantae; phylum Chlorophyta; class Pyramimonadophyceae; order Pyramimonadales; family Pyramimonadaceae; genus Cymbomonas; species Cymbomonas tetramitiformis. The sequence goes on along the minus strand of LGRX02033841.1, from coordinate 26,594 downwards.
AGATAACTTCTGTCTGAAGGGCTGAAAACCATGATGGGGGTTCTGTTCCTTGTAGGCTATGCTTTGCCCGTAGTTCTTCCCAACTAAGCATAAGCCCTCCACATGGCTGAAGAAAGGAACCCATGTATCTAAGATTCCGGGTTGCCACTAACATACTTATCTTCTCATACACAGGTTTCGGGAGTGACGAGTAAAGGAAGGTTTGTAGCTCCTCGTAATCCTGAAGAGTGGAATGCTTTGTGTCTATAGAGTAGCCATATTTTGACAGTATGTAGCTCACTCTTTTGAACCAGTTCCCACTTTTGTCTGTGGCTTTTTTGAAAGGGAGGTGGCGGGATAAAGGAGAGCCCTGAATTTTGAGCTCCCTTGCTTCTCTCTCCATGACATAACTTGCCATTCTGCTCCATGTGCTGTTGTTGTCTTTGTACAGGTGTGCATTTGGTGTGCCGTGTAGTCCATGTGTGATCTGGTCACTCCAATATTCGTATTCTGTTGTATTGCATAATGTGATTAAGGTTTCCGAGATGCATGTAGCATGGGCAATGTCTGTTACGCTGTCAATCCCCAGTCCTCCTAGTGCGGCCGGTGTCCAAACTAATTGATGGTTTGTGTCTGTGGGACAATTTAAATATCTCAGGACGAAGTTTGCTATTGTGCCATCAATTTCTTTTGCTACATTGTTTGTTTCCGTGCAGATAATCGATGTAACTTTCAAAGGATATGCCATTCTTGGTACAACAACCGCATTGATTATGTAGCGAAGCTGGTTCAAGTTTAATGTTTGTGTTTGAACTGACAGCAAGCTTTGGGTGAGCTTATCCATAAGTATCTGCTTTTGGTGTTCCCATCCGCCATCTAGCGCAAACCAAACCCCTAAATATCGGTTTGCTTCAGTTCTGTTGCTATATTCGAGATATGCAGGGGTCTTGGGTGGGAGCCATTCGGACCATATGTTGGGCCCTTCCTCTCCCTCTTCAATTTTCAGCATACCTCCGGACATGAGTTTCTTTTCCAATTCGGTATGCCTTTCATATGCTTTACCCCTCTGTCTTATGGGTTTCATGTGGGAGTATTTCGATTTTTTAGCACTAATGGGGATCCCTATGAACCTCATGAACTCATTGATCACCCCGAGCATGTCCTGTACTTCCTCTCTTGATTTCCCTATCAAGATGATATCATCACAGAAAAATCTGGCAAAGATGTTGGGCGGTGAATTCATGTTCAGCCATTTCCTGTTCTTCTGGGGTGATGCAGCTCCCGGGTTTCTGGTGGCATCTCTCGGTTTCTCTAGGGCATACCCGTAGGTCTGTTTCATGGGGTTCTTCCCGTTTGCCCTTTCGGCCAGCCAGATGGCCAGTATGTCCATAATTGCCACAAACCTGAGGGGACTTAGGACTTCTCCTTGGGGCACCCCGCATTCGAGCATCCATTCATCTGGCATGCCTTCAGATGTAAGGACTGATCGGGATGCTTCGGATGTGATGTCCGAGATGATTGTAATGATGTTTTCGGGCAGGCCTATTTTCTCCAGTGCTAGCTTGCTCATCCAAAACTCTGCTCGGTCAAAGGCTTGTTTAAGGTCCAGGTAGACAACATGCAGTTCTTTGTCGAATCTGTTAGCATCGGAGATAACTTCATTTAGGACTTGCAACGAATCTTCAATGTTTTTATTGGGTAGAAAGGCATCTTGAATTGGGAAAAGGACTGGATGTTTGGATAAGGCCTTCTTTATTCTGTTTGCAATGATGGAATTGAACAACTTCATGCCTGTTTCCAGCATGGTGAGTGGTCTGGAATTATCTGATGGGCACGGTTTGTTCGGATCTTTGGGGATATGCTGAATGAAGCCCGCTTTTGCTAATTTTGGAAAAGAGCCTGTTCTCAAGATGTTGTTAAACATTTCAAGTATGAGTTCCTGGAGGTTTTGGGGTCCCTGTATCCATTGTGCATAATGCATTCCCGACGGGCCTGGGGCTGTGGATACTCCACATGATCCATAGACTGCCTCCAGCTCCTTCATAAGTATAGGTTCTGCTAGCTGCTCAATGACATGCTGGGGTAGTTTGGCGGGGCTGTTCTTTAAGATCGATTTCAACCATGGCGGTAGGTGTTTGGGTGCTTCGGGTCTTGTGGAGAAGAGTTTGTTTTCTTTATATTCTTTTAAGATGGCTTGCTTCCTTTCATTTGCTGTGGACGGTACCTCACCTTTGTCGTCATATTCTGGGGCTGCACCCTTTTCCGTCCCTTTCTTGTTTCCTAAGGCTCTGTCCAAGAAGGTTGAAACCTTCTTTGCAAACAAATATTGCATCTCTTCCTTCTCCCGGAGCTTCCAGTATCTTATGTCCTTGAGTCTGCTTTCTTGGAATGCTTTTGTAACTGTTGGCAGGCTCGCCTCAAGTCTGTTACTCCATGCCTCGGCCGTTTCCTGTGGCTTTCTTCGAAGACTGTCGCAAGGTATGGTGCTGATGAGGCATTCTGTTGCTTCCAGGTCCTTTTCCTTTTCTACCGCTCCCAGCATTCGGTGTGTTTTTCTCAGTGACTGAAGTCATTTGTATAGATAGTTTGATGTGGCTGATGGGACCGGCCTTTTGTGCATCTTTTCCCCCCTCGTTCCAAATGCAGCACACGCCGCTTTGTTTGCTGATTCACGGATGAAGTCCCAAGTGTGGTCCGTATCTTCTTCATGGGAACTGCAGCTATCTATATTCTCTTTACTGCCCTCCAGTTCTTGCTTTGTGTTTACTAGTTTTTGTAGTCTTTCTGTATAGGCTTTCCACCCGGTGGCATATTTAAAGTTGTATGCTTTGGTTTTGTCAAGGGCTGCTAGGGGTTTGCCGCAGTGACTCCAGTGCTCTGCTTGCTGGCTCTGATGCATGCAGATGTCCCATATGTGCCCTTCTTCATGCTCCTTGGGTCCTTCGAGTTTTAAGACTTCAGTATTCCCCAAGTGAAAGTGTGTTTGGAGGTATTTCAGGACATCTTTTTTCCCATACTTGATTGGGAATTTCAAGCTCCAAAGATTACCAATTTTTGTGTAACCATGCTGTGTCATGCCCTCTGGCATGCCAATGCCCCTAGACCGGATGTGTGCAGAATTCCAAGGTGAGTCCATATGTATCCACCATTTTTTGGTCTTGTTATGCCACTTTATCCTACCTTTTGTGCTCGTCAGCTTCCCCTTCCATGTGCTTGGGTTTTCCTTTAGGTTGTCTCCGTAAATATCCTCCTTTTTCATATTGTAGTCTGTGGTGTCCCCTAGGACAGTGTTTATTACTTGTGTTGCATTGTTTTGTTCAATGCTTGCATTTGCTAAGTGCTTTATGGTGTATCCATTTTCTCCCAGTATTCTGGCAACCACAGCCTTTGTAAGCTTTTTAAGGCCTCTTTCTGTCTGTGTGTGCTCCAATCTCACTGGAAAGCCAGGGTACTTGTCATGGGTGGTGTCGTTTGCTCCGCTCAGGCGTGGTTCCTCCGTAGAGGTATGTTTCTGTTTCTCGGGTTGTATCTGCTCTCCTCTGATGTCAATCTGTGCCCAAACTATTCCGTGGTCTGAAACTATGTATGGGTTCATTTCGAGCCAGCCAGCAGCAGCCGTTCTATCTTCCATTCCTTTATTTGCCATTATATGAGTGAGTTTTGCTTTTGAACTGTTGTTCACAACCCTTGTGAATATCTCATTGCATTCTGGGTGCATATGTGTGATAAGTTCTGTTAATGTTGTCCTGTCATCATTGAAGTAACTTAAGAGGTGTTTGTTCTTTGTCTGGTGGTCTTTATATGACATCTGCTGACCTTTTGTTATCCTTTGGCTTTGGGTCAGTGTGCAGTTCTTGTCTCCTATTTCTATGTGCGCCTTGTTTCTGTTGTCTCCTGACTTGGCTGCCCAATCCTTAAGGGTTTTATAGAAGTCCTCTTGTTCCTCTTTGAGGCTGGCATCGTTCATGTACCCGCTTGCCACCGAAAATGAGAAACCCTTTGTGCCTGTAAACCGAATCATGACTGACCTTTTTTGTACCCCGTCCACATAGGTTGCATTGGGTGTCAGTGGGATATCCTTGGGGTTCCATACTATGAGGGACCCTATACTAGCCCTTTCATCCGTGTGTGGAATTCTAAAGTTTAGACCTTTCTGGAGCATCAACGTCTTAACCATTGGCATACTTGTGTTTGAGATCTTGGTCTCAGAGACACATATGATGTGCGCTTTTCTGTCCAACACCAGGTTGCAGATGGTCTCTAGCTTTATCATACTATCCTGGTCCTCCTTTGTGTGTCTCAGGCCTCTCATGTTCATTCCCATTACTATAATATGTTCCTTTCTCCCTTGGGCTCTTTGTAATTCCTGCAGCCGCATGTTTTCCGCCTCATTCCGTGAATGCTTAGCCTTTAGCTTAATGCATCTTCCATCCATTCCGTATAGGTTTTTGTGGAAAAAGATGTTTTCCGTCCGCTCACAATTTTGAACCTTCCTCCTCAGTTTTTTCCCTGCCTGGTGCCTTAGGCCTGTGGTTTTGGGGGTGTTTCTTTTACTCTGAGCATTGGAAGCCATTGCTTTTCCTGTTCTTATGCCTCCAACCACCACTTGTTTTTTCCGGAATTCTCTGTTTTGCGCTATTTCCTCAGGAGTTATATTCCCATATCTGAGTTGCTCCCTGATTATGGCTACCGCTCCCCTGTTGTTTAGCTTCTCATTTCTGGTGAATTTCCCGAAGCCATGGTGGTACTTGATGTTGGAGGTGATCGTGCTGTTTATGATGTCTCTTTCTAGCTGATGCTCTCCTGCATATCTGAGATTTTGGAGAATTTCCTGAATTTTGACTGCTGTGTGGAAGACAAGAAGGCCTTTGTTTTGAGCATCAATTTCACATCTGAGACCTAAGTGTTTATATACTAGTGTCTTGTTGTCATGACTTTCCTTTTCCATTTTTGTGAAGGGTTTGATTAAGAGGACAGTGTTCTTATGTTTCAGGTGTATTGCCAATGTCCATTCCTGACTTTGATGAAGAATATAGGTGTGGTGTTTTGTCTGAGGAAGTTTGTTGGTGTTATTGTTGTATTCCTTTTGGCTCCCGTTTATCATTTCATAAAGGGTGTGCTTGTTGTTGGTACAAGTGAAGTCTAGCTTCAGCTTGAAGCACAGTGTCTCAATGTTGGCTATGGAGATGACTCCTTTCCTACTGTATACAGGGTTGTATTTTGTGATGTCGCTATTGATGCTCCCTCTTTCATCCTTAGGTTGGGTAATCCTATCTTGAATTACTTCTTTTAGGTCCTGGATGTGTAATGTAGCCTCAGAGCTGTGGTGCTCCCCTTCAATGTTTCCTTCTTTTAGATAGGTGAAGAATGGTAAGTGCTCGCTCCTGTCACACCATTGCCTCCATTTCTCCGCTGTTCTGATAACCCAGATCCCACAGGTGTGATTATCCAGTTGTTGTCTGAACGTTGATACCTCTACATTCCAACTTTTCCCTTTCATGGTTTTGTGATGGGTTTTCAACCAAGAAGAGAGTGCCCCTTCAAGTTTGCTTTGTGTTTCGGTTGTTGTCATTACTCCAAGGGAGTCATAGATGTAGGCTTCTATATGTTGTTCGTTTGTAATTCGGAGGGTTATGAGTCTCCAATGTTCACCATTGCTCACCCCGAAGTGAGTCCTCAGATGTTTGCCCAATGCTTTCCTGATGAGGTGTAAGAAGCTTGGTTCTCCAGTTTCCAGTTTTGAAAGGAGCTCATCGTAGCCTATGGGGGGGATCGAGCTTTTGTCCTGTAGCCTGAGGGCCTCATCTAGCTGTTCAGAATCAATCCCTTCTCCGTTGTATCTTGTTTCTGCTTCAAGTCTGTTATTGTTTAAGGTTGATGACTCAGCGGGCTGCCCCCCTTTTCCCCTCATGACCTCTTTCCTAGTAAATGGCACTTCAGGCATATTGCTTCCAGTGTGTATGGCATCTAACATCTTAATAGGTGATGTTGTTGTGCTTGATTCCAGTTGACTGGGATTCCCCTTTTGTCCGCCATGGTTGCTGGGTTTGTTTGCTTCTGTGTGGATGTTTGGGTGTTGTTTCCTTTCTGCTAGTGTCTTCATTAGCTCTTTCCTCGCAGGTATATGCATGTGTGTATTCGGGTCATGTTTGGACCGTCTGCCCCTCCTTTGTGTTGTGAAGGTTCTTCCTGATGCATCCTTCATTGCAGTACCTTGAATCGTGCATTTTGGTGAGGTTTCATTTTATACTGTAGTCTTGTTTTGGTTTTAATGTGTGCCCATTTGATCCAGGTTCTGGGTCCCGGATTGTTGATTTTTGTCCTTTTTGCTTTGTTGTGTGCTAGACAGGATGCCAAGTGCCTGACAAACATATCTTCACTCTCGGCGGCGGTCCAAAAAGTCCTGAGAAAAAAAGCTCCACCCGGGACTCGCACCCAAAGTCACTCTCGAGTGTTAAGAAAAGAGTCACTATGCAGAGTGACAAACATATCTTCACTCTCGGCGGCGGTCCGAAAAATCCAGAGGAAAAAAGCTCAACCCAGGACTCGCACCCAAAGTCACTCTCGAGTGTTAAGAAAAAGGTCACTCTGCAGAGTGACAAACACATTTTCACTCTCAGCGGCGGTCCGAAAAATCCAAAGAAAAAAAGCTCCACCCAGGACTCGCACCCAAAGTCACTCTCGAGTTTTAAGAAAAAATTCACTCTGCAGAGTGACAAACACATTTTCACTCTCAGCGGCGGTCCAAAAATCCAAGGAAAAAAGCGCCAACCGGGACTCGCACCCAAAGTCACTCTCGAGTGTTAAGAAAAAGGTCACTCTGCAGAGTGACAAACACATTTTCACTCTCAGCGGCGGTCCGAAAAATCCAAAGAAAAAAAGCTCCACCCAGGACTCGCACCCAAAGTCACTCTCGAGTTTTAAGAAAAAATTCACTCTGCAGAGTGACAAACACATTTTTACTCTCGGCGGCGGTCCTGAAGGCGCCCGGGGCTCTTTTGCGGCTCTGTGACAGATGCCTAGGCTCTTTGCGGCTCTGCGACAGATGCCCGGGCTCTTTGCGGCTCTGTGATAGATGCCCGATTAGGAGGGCTAGCAGTTTAGATGGTGCATTGAACGGTTAGCCCTGCGGCGCCAAAGTGGTCTCTATGGGCGGATTTTAACTCTACTTTTCAGACTTCCACTGGAAAATAGTCGGAGCGCGCGGCGCCCAAAGTGGTCTCTTTGGGCGGATTTGAACTCTACTTTTCAGACTTCCACTAGAAATAGTCGGAGCGCGCACTAAATAAAGTTGCCTCGTGCACATCACGTGCCGCTATCTGCAAATGACGACTTCTCTTAGCGTAGCTGATGAAAGCCGCTGCGATGAGTCCGATGATGACATGAGGATGACGAATTAACGATCGGATGCGTCTGTGACATTCTCATGTCTGTGTGTAACTCTGCGCATGCTCTGTGACAGTCGAGGGTGTGACACTGTCCGAGTCCTATTGAGTGCTGCGCATGCTCTCGCTCTCGTCGTCGTGAGCCGAGCTAACGTTACAAAGCATGTTTGTTCTTGCGAATTTATCGAGGCAAGCAATCCTACGTGCACCGCAGACTGTCTTCAAGTATCTTCTGCGGCTGTAAGTGTACCGGGCCCGTGACTCATCCCTCCTTCCGTGCGCCCATGTGCATGTATTTCTTGAACACGTGCAAGTGGATCCTTTCATGGCCTGTGGTTTTCAGGAAAGCAATGTAACAAACGCCTGATTCTCGTGGTACCGAAGCCGGGTTTGTCCAGCTGGTGACAGGCGCGACAGTTATGACGAGTATGACAGACCTTGCGCGTGATGACTGCTTGAGAGTAGCAGACTTGGTGAAGAAGACATGGTCACTGTGAGATGACCGCGAAGTGATAAGAATATATGACAGTTACAATGTTGCCACTGACGTGTCAGTCAGAAGATGGGGAACGGTAACATCATTAAAGCTGGGATAGAATAGTGGCATTCTATTGGTAGATGAAGATTTCAGGGCGGATATGTGAATATGTGATAATAACTAGCAGAGAACGTTATCACATCGGATGATGGTAAGGTGAGGGTGTGCTAACAACTTCGGTCTTGCACGGTGCTAACAACTTCGGTCTTGCACGGGAAGGGGGTTGATTACAATACCACTTCGGTATGATGTAAGTCAATGTGAGAAATAATAAACAAGTCCAAACTGAGCCGACAGTCCTTGTCGGCTCCTTTTATACCGTTGTCTTGCAAGCTCATTCTGATTCGGCATTTGTCACTCTCAATCTCATTCTGGTGCCTGTTTTCCCACCTAATTACAACAGTGCAGTCATATTCGATTTGAGAGTGCAGATCAACATGACTGTTAGGTATATAGGTCTGCTGTATATATCTAGCTAGTTGATATAAACCCTGAGTTGAGGGTTACGGAATCAGAACGAAAAAAAGTGTGTTTGATAAAAGTGAGGTATACATAAATACCTAACGGGTGTTTCACTACTACAGGTGACGGTCACCCAGACTGCTACTGTATAGGAAGTGACATGTGACAGTTTCGGGTGTCACAGTGTCAAATCCAGCACACCACCTAGGGTGGTGACCGGAGTTAGTGTGTGAAACTAGGAACAAACTCCCTACTCATCTTCAGGAGGAAACAGTAGCACTATTGGGGGCCTGTACTCTTGGTCAGGGCGATCCCAGCTCACAGCAAAGTCTGCCAGATACAATTGTTAGTGCTAAAACCCTAAACACAGCTCAAATTGAAGGAGCTCTTCTGCACATCTAGAAAGCTAATCACGAGCTAATCTCCAGGCAGGCAATGTAGTGTCGGCCGGCGCTGTTTGCAAGGCGGTCCGGCGCTGATGTCGGGATGTCGGAAGATGTCGGATAGATGTCGGGTAGAGTCGCAGGGCGCGAAGCGAACCAGAGAATAAAAACCAAGCCAACACTGAAGGTGCGTGGGCTATAACCTCATAGAACAGGGGATATATATATATATATATGCACTGTCACTGTGATACGGAAAAGGCAGTCGTGTCAGGCTGGTAGAGTCTAAAGTCGGATAAAACAAATGTTAAGCAGGCTTTAGGGTTCGGGAGCCTGTGACACAGTGACGCGGACAACACTGCAAGTGACAACCAGGCGAGGGGTGACAGAAGGGTGCACCACTGCTCCCCCCCTAGGGGGGGAAGTTGGCATCCCCGTGAAATGTCATAAAGTTGATAAGTTAACCCGTTATATGGGCATAAACAGTTAGGGTTCTGGTTCGGGTGACAGTCACAAACACTACTACGGGAAGCGTCACATAATCAGGCGGTGTGACTATTCCAGTAGTATACATAAATACCTAACGGGTGTTTCACTGCTACTGGTGACGGACACCCAGCCTACTATAGGAAGTGACATGTGACAGTTTCGGGTGTCACAGTGTCAAATCCAGCAATGACAGGCAGGTCATTCAAAATACCTCCTAGCACATGGGTTTCATTCCTTACTTACCTCTCGCAGTAGGTGACGTAGTCGTCGAACTTTGCCTGTAACTTGCGGTATTGGGGCACGTTGCCATGCACCCACAGCTCCGGCGATTTCGTTTCATCGCGGAAGAGTACATGGCGTTTGCCTAGCTTGTGTTCTCAAAACCACGGTGTTCGGCGCCCTCAACGGTGAGGTGGCCAAGAACGGGAGCACGGGTGGACGGGTGGGATTGGTGGTTGCCTCTCGCCGGCGACGAAGTACCAAGATTAACCCTCGCATCACAAGCATGCACCATCCGGTACCGACTGAAGCCTTGCATAACACTCTGAACCGGATATGCATTGTTCTTCATCCACCTTCGAATCTTCCCGTTGAATGATTCAAACACGTACACCCATGTCCCCTGTATTGCACCATACATGAGGAGTTGGTCGGGGAACGAAGTGGGAAAGCAAATGCGTGTTGATGACCAGCCAGTCAGGTGAGCCATCTCGCTCGAGTGACTTGAAGAACTCATCCACCAGATTTTGAAGCTTAGGATTATCCTGCAAAATATCCAAATAAAAGGTAAGTAGGAAGACGTGTGGAATGTACTCGGAACATATTCGGGATGTCTTCCGGGTGTCTTCCGTACCTTACAGTCTACAAGCTCCGAAGTGAGCTCTCTCGTTATGGCCGTCAACTGCCCGATCAAGTCTCGAAGCATATTTTTCGAGTAGCCCTCGTCTCTATCCCCAAGCCGCTAGCACGCTCATGGTGCCCGATTGTAGCATTTTCAATGCCGCATGACACTTGAGCGTCTTCGGTCCGGTGTTCGTGCTGCTCGGACGCAACATATTCTTATGACCTTGTCCCCATGACCTTCCCAACATGAGCTCCGTCATAAAATTCAAGGCGGTCTCTAGCGACCTCAAAGATGTCGACCCTTTTACCCGCGGTGGGATTTGAAACGAACCAATGGCCATTGAATATCGTTCCTCACCTGTCATTTTCCCGGGCGCGAAAGTTAGTGTTTAAGGGAAGACATACATAAGACACGTAGAGGATACTTGGAGTACCTTCCAGGCATCTTCGTAACTAGTGGTCGGGTTTGTCGTCCCTTGTCGTCTTCCACCACGTGGGATGCATATTGTTCGTACGAGTGTGCTCTCTTACACCCGGCGTGAAGTCGAACCCCACGAGTGCCCCATGGACATGTAGCCCAAGGTTTCGGAGTTTATGCATGCCGTCAAGGACGATGTTCCTCGAAAGATCGAAATACATCAAACGCGCTGGTGCCGGTGGGAACTTCACACCGGCTTCGCCGATTTCCTCCTCCAACACTTCTTGAAGATTGGCCGCATTCTTACACGTGCTAAGGAAGACATGTCGTCTGCCCGCGCGTCGAATGAACTCGTCGATCTTTGGTACGGCGGGCCCTGCGTACAATTCTAGGAAGACGCTCAGAAGACACCCGGAAGATGTTGGGAATATCTTCGGCATGTCTTTCGGAAAAGCGGACCTGGCGGATCTTGCTCGCAAAACTTGTACAACATATTATTTAGATGCGGGCATTTCCCCGTTCCCCGGATCATACATTTTGTACATGCACGGAAGCTGCCCACGCTCATAATGTGCATCGCATCGACGAGCCCTTGGTAGTCAAACACGGCGGCAAGAAGCATCGCCCGGCATTGGAAAACGTCGTCCGTGAAGGAGTCCCAACATGGAAAACCAACTTCCCAAAGTTCCAAAAGCTCGTCTACCAGTTTTTCGTAGAGGAACGATGACGGTATTCTTCGGCGTTCCCGCCATCATTCCCCACAACTTAAGGTTCACAAACTTCTTGCGGATTTCCGGTGGCAAGTTCAACACTTGAAAGTGCATAGGGAAAACCCCCGACTTGTCCTTCCAAACGGTGGCCCCGTCGCGGCGCAAAGCAGGAGGATGGAGTTGCGAGGGTCCGTGAAGAAGTCGGGATGTGCATCTTGCTTCGCCTTCCACTCGGATCCATCTGCAAGATACATATATACAACTTAAATTCATTCAAGTAGTAGCAATGTTTATACGGAAGAATTACGGAAGGTGCACGGAAGACAGTCCGCGCATCTTCTGCACGTCTTTGGGGTAATGCACGATATGCTCTATCAATGTGTTACTCACCGGGAATGTCTTCCAGAATGCCTTCCTCAGACTTTTCCCGCGTGGCGTGCAAACGCATGAGCCCGGCAACGTCGGGATGGCTGTAAATTGCTTGAAGCAAATCCTTAAGATGCCAATGATAGAATTGGCACTTCGCCTTCCCCCACTTTGCACTCGGGCTGGCTTTGGCATTCGGGGTGTCGTCCCCACCCTCGGCATTCCCCGCACCGCACCGATCCTTACCTCCCTCCCAACGGCATGCCCCGCACTTTGGACAGTGGTCCAAGTCCGCGAATTGTTTTTCGAACATCACGCATCCCTGTGGGCAAAGGTCCACCACGTGGAGTGGGATATCCAAGACCTTAAACCGAGAAATGCTTTGTTTGAAGGAGTCGGGCAACTTACAAAATACGTCCGGGTGATCTATTTTCAAAATGTGCAGCAATTGCCCAAAGGATTCTTGAGTCATATTGCCATCCAGATTCAATTCCAATAAGTCTAGTAGGGTATCCTCGGAGCTTGTCGCTGCGGTCTGTCATCGAAGGATAAAACGGAAGACGTCAGGAAAACGTACGGAAGACGTTCCGCATAACTTCCGGGTGTGTTCCGGGGAATAGATACATCACACTATATATAATTTTCAATTCTGAGCAAAATATTCAAACAGTGAACGTTACCTCCATATTAGCCAAGTTTCCCAACGACTTTAATTTTCCTTCGTTTTCTTCCGTCAACTTTCTAGCAAGTTCCGGATCGACATGGTCGAGCAATTCATCGAGATCTTCTTGAACGGCTTCCCGGACCGGCAAGTTTCCATCGGCATCGGCCTCGTCAAAGGAACTGGAATCGGTATCTTCCTGTCAACCACGGCCACTTTCAATGTGCAAGAGATATGTGGAAATTGTGAAGAACAGCTGCATTACCTTTTCGGAATAAAAGGTTTTGATATGTATCTTCTGGGAATTCATTATCCGGAAGACATGCGGAGGATACTCAGAAGACGTTCCTAACGTCTTCCGGGTACCTTCCGCGAGGATTATCTGAGAATGATAGTCTTTCTATCCGGATTTTCACACCTGATCCGACTCCTCGCCATCTGGATGTTGCTCATCGTCGTCCACAGCCTCTTCCGGAAGCGTCAAGGTATACAATCTGTTTGAACATAGTCATATGTCGAGACCGTGTCTTCATGGTGACGAAGCGCATGGAGGAGTGACACGCGCCGCAATCACACACCACCATCCCAGGCCCGCGGATGGACGTGATACCAACGGCGGCCCCGTCCCCTTTCGTCTCACCCTCCAAATCGACGGGCGTGGGACGCATACAGTAATCACTCAGTAATAAGAAAACCCGCCAATAAGAAAGTAGCCAGCTTTGTTGTGGGGGTATACCTCGATTTGATGAAAATTGCTGGCTGGTTTTTGAGCTATGAAATATGAGGGTGATAAGAAATATGGGCGCTGGCGCCGTATTTCTTATTGGTGCGCCGCAGGCGGAATTTTTCAAAAATATCGCATTTTCATGGGTTTATCACTGAAATTTTAAGAAAATTGCTGGCTGATTGAAACAAAATGACCCACTATTCTTAGCGATTTTCATAGGACGCTGGCGCTGGCGGGGGGGGGGTACCAGATTTGGTGAAAATTGTTGGCTGGCCCCAAATCTCCGGTTTTCTTAACACTGGGTGATTACTGTATTGCGGTCTACTACGGGGCCTTTCATCCGCCTGCGCAAGCATGTCGCACGCATCCGCGGAATAAGCTTGGCCGGAATCTACTCGGAAGGTGCGCGGAAGACGTTCCGAACTCCTTCCGAATGTCTTCCGAGGTAGCGTGCATGCATACATCTTTCACGGAGATATGGGCATGCCGTGCCAAACGGTTCGCACCTTCGTGTTGGCATCTCCGGGGGACGGGGGTCACGGTTCTTGGACGTGATACCAACGGCGGCCCCGTCCCCTTGCGTCGCACCCACCAAATCGACGGGCGTGGGATGCATATTGCGGTCTGCTACGGGGCCTTTCATCTGCCTGCGCAAGCATGTCACACGCATCCGCGGAATAAGCTTGGCCGGAATGTACTCGGAAGGTGCGCGGAAGACGTTCCGAACTCCTTCCGAATGTCTTCCGAGGTAGCGTGCATGCATACATCTTTCACGGAGATATGGGCATGCCGTGCCAAACGGTTCGCACCTTCGTGCTGGCATCTCCGGGGGCCGGGGGTCACGGTTCTTGGACGTGATACCAACGGCGGCCCCGTCCCCTTGCGTCGCACCCACCAAATCGACGGGCGTGGGATGCATATTGCGGTCTGCTACGGGGCCTTTCATCCGCCTGTGCAAGCATGTCACACGCATCCGCGGAATAAGCTTGGCCGGAATGTACTCGGAAGGTGCGCGGAAGACGTTCTGGACGCCTTCCGAATGTCTTCCGAGGTATGGGGGGTCACGGTTGGACGTGATACCGACGGTGCCCCGTCCCCTTGCGTCTCACCCTCCACATCGACGGGCGTGGGAGGCATGTTGCGGTCTACTACGGGGCCTTTCATCCGCCTGCGCAAGCATGCCACACGCATCCGCGGAAAGCCGAGCCGCGTCGAGCGGAGGCCTCCGGTCGTCGAGGGTGAGCATTCCTCTCGTCTGGATCTAGGATCTTTCCGTCTTTGATCTTAAGGAAAATCGAATATCGCGCGCGCATATATCGATGTGCGCGCGATATTCGAAAATTATCGAATATCGCAATCTGCGCGCCAGTTCGATGATGACAACAATGCGCTTCCTCTTGTTAAATTGTAGTATGCGCGTAGGCAAATACCATATGATGTTGATAATCTACCATGCGGCGGAGCCAAGGATATGGCCATATAATATGTATGGTAGTATGCGCGTAGGTAAAAGATTTTCATACCGGACCTGATACTAGCCTGCTATACCGTAGACTTGCAGTACTCATTACACATAGTACTTGTACGCATGCACTAGCCTCAGTCTCAGTCCTATTAGTGACATCACTCGACATGCCGTGCATGACTAGCTTATGCCTCGCACCGTACACACAACATCATTTGTTTGCCTTAGACATATTCGAGCTACCTACGTTCACCGATACTCTCCGCCACTTTGATGTATACAATTGTATTTTGTATGGGATAAGTCTAGATTGGGTGTAGGCATTTCATTATAATCCAGATTGGGTGTAGGCACTTCATTTTAATCTAGATTGGGTGTAGGCACTTCATCTAATTTAGATTGGGTGTAGGCACTTCATTCTTAATCTAGATTGGGTGTAGGCACTTCATTTTAATCTAGATCGGGTGTAGACATTTCATTTTAATTTAGATTGGGCGTAGACTTCATTTTAACATACCTTGATGCCTGGAGGGCATTACATTTTACATTGATAATATTGCATATGAACATTATTATGCAAATTCGACCGTTACATATCAACATCTGACCACAATGAACATATTTACCGGTTGGATTTGCGAAATAATTTTTTTAAAGCATCAAACAACAAAAACCATCGATTACGAACAAATTTTTGCTAGTCACCGCATACAAAAACATTATTTCACAATTTCAACCGTTAGATATGTTCATTGTGGTTAGATGTCGATATCTACCGGTTGAATTTGCGAAATGATGTTTTGTTTTGCGACAAATAACAACAAACATCGATCCCGAACAATTTTTCGCTAGTAATCGCATACAAAAACATTATTTCGCAAATTCAACCGTTGGATATGTTCATTGTGGTTGGATGTTGATATCTACCGGTTGAATTCGCGAAATATTTTTTTTGGGCAACAAATAACAAAAGAAATTGCGACCCGTACCCCCTATACCTGTGTCTACACCCAATGGCACATTAAAATGAAGTGTCCACACCCAATCTAGACCAAAATGAAGTGCCTACACCCAATCTAGATTAAAATGAAGTGCCTACACCCAATCTAGATTAAGAATGAAGTGCCTACACCCAATCTAAATTAGATGAAGTGCCTACACCCAATCTAGATTAAAATGGAGTGCCTACACCCAATCTTGATTATAATGAAATGTCTACACCCAATCTAGACTTATCCCACTTTATATTATACCATATATTCATCCTGCCACGATATCTGTTAGCGTATGAGGTTACGGACCTTCTACCACGCACCACTACGTACTGATCAACCATCGCCGACAACTGTTTTCGACATCGGCAGCAGCGTTTGCCGTCCCCCGGCAGGTGAAAAAGCCTCAAGGCACTGGACATAAATAGAGCAAGCCGCAGACGAATCCCCGACGCCCTCAAAAAGGCAGTGCCCGTCAGAAGGGTACCACAGGGACAGCCACAATCCCATCATCCAAAGCACTCCAGTGGCCGTCCCCGTTAACAACGAGATGCCACAACCCTATGGCGAGACGTATTCCCGGCCAGCTATGACGGCCCGAACTCCCACCCATTCGGACCTGGCACAATGACACCGTCATGTAAGTCCCCCAGCTTACGCCTGACACAAACATTATATTTCTCCGTCACTCATCGAAAGGTGATGTAAGGATGATATTGATTACTGTTTAAATAATTCCCTACCATACTCCATGTAGGTAGACCAACGAAGTGCGGCTACAAGGTACATGTCAGTCAAGCTGCTCTGGATCATAGTTGCTCAAGTCATTGACGTGACTGAGCAAGACATCACTAGGCGCAAGAGCTGGTACTGGATCTCTCAGTTGGAATTTCTCCTCAGAGCTGGCATCTTGGCACAATTTCTTCTGCTGCACACACCCATACTCAGCAAAGCTAACATAACTGCTTATGCTACATGTAACAAGTAGTTCCAATGTATTGTCCAAGTGACCTGTTGTCCTACCATGGTCAACAACTAAGATAAACGAGGTAAGCAGCTGAAGCACTGTCAATCATTTAATCAGAATCCATGTCCGGGAGAGGCTAATTGGGAGTAGGGGCGTGTGCACAAATGGCCGACACATTACACAGCTAGCCGTTTTACCTCTTTCTTCCGTGACTTCTTCCCCTTTTTGGTATCACGCGCCTCCGCAGATTGCTGTTGAAACCCAAGCCAGCCGGCACGCTCACTGTTGAATTGAGACATAACCATGTCAGTCATTGAGTCCTCCCATCGCTGTAATTCTGACTCGTCATTTTCATCGAGATAATCCACACCCCAGACCTGTGAACCAACCACCCTCCTTTCTCATCGTTGAAATGGAAAACACGAGAAGCAACTACAGGCATAACAAGGTATATTATGATATGGATCCGGGATATGGATCAGGGACCGTGAGGATCGGGGAGCAGAGGGGTGGTCCTGCGCCTAAGCTTGGTGGTGGAGAGATGGCTCGCGCAGCTTGGGGGGCACGGATGAACCGGCTCCCGAGACACGGCAGCAACGCGCCGGCGGTGCGGTTGCAGAGGGGCTCGGGTGGCTCATCGAGGCTTAGGGGGACCCATTCTTCACTAGTGAGCTCCGGAGAATCCGGATGAGTGTCCCGAAGTGTGTACTGAATCCTTTGATCCCCGGCGTGGGTACATAGTGCAGCCGGTCTTCTGTGGCTACGGGGTGCCAAAGGAGTCGGTCCAAAGGTAAGCACACACACTGAACGGTATGAGATCAGCCGACAAAAGCCAGCCCACCATCATCCCAGTGGATGTGAGAAGCAAATCAAGAGCAGGGCGGGGCCGTGACAAGATACCACAAACTCGTACATATTCCCAACCCAAATGCAAAGCAGCATGGAAAGATGATACGATGCGACCGATCATCGCCCAACAATAGTTGGTCCCAGGGTTACAGAGTAAGCGGACCCTGCTAGCATGCCCCCCAGTGGCTCACCCCAGTGGCTCACGGTCGATGGATGGGACCCGTTGGTCCATGGTTATGCCATGCATGCAGTCACACCACACAACATGGACACCCAATGTTAAAAAATGAAAACATGCAGGCACCTATGTGCTCCCCACAAAAAAGCAAGGATAAGCACACACACTAAACAAATAGTGTGAGGTACGCTAACCAAGGGCAGCCAACCACCATCAACTGAATGACAGGAGTCTGCAAGACACCATGCAGTAGTACTTTAACGTTGAACAGTCAACTCCGTAACCCTAACCCAGACAGTCCCAATAGCAGCCTTCCACGTTGGTTCACGTTGATACGTGAGAAATTGTAATCTGCTGAAAGCTGTATGATGGGAACAGATTTAATTACTTGTTTATGCTGACTCTTCACGGTCGTTTGTAGGCGACCCGTTCACAGAAAAGCACGGGCACTGCACAAGATCTTGAATCATGGGTAGTTCACACAGTTCACAAAGCACACACAACGCAAAACCACAGGTCAACGGTCAGTGGCTACCATGCGGTCCCACTCGTTTGCAAGTTCGTGTTCACCATAGGCATCCACACCCGAAGTCTTAGCAAGAATCTTGTGGGGCGCATCCTGCATAAACCACTTTGTGAGCAACTGTTAGGTAGAGCTCAGGTCAATTTTCCCCTTCAAAGAAAACCTGATAGCACCCAACCGTCCTCCAAGCAAGCATTCCACAGCCTGATCAAAGCGGAAGGGCACAGCATGTAGGTTGATAGTTTCCATCCCTGCAAATACGTGCGTCTAGTTACGCACCACACCAGCAGAAACAGGCAAACTTCTGTATCAGCGCTTGAATGGAAACACAACGTTGAGCAGTGTGGTGAAATGAGACCCGTATGCTAAAGTAACCAAACCGTTGGGAAAAATCCGGTTAGCGAAGCAGGTTGCAACAATCTAGGTCGTTGTCCTTTCCCTCTCACTGATGAGTATAGCACTTGTGGTAGCACAGAGGGCACGACTAACCTTCTCTGCGACGGCTTTAGCATCTGCCGCCCCTGACTGCCCTTGCAGCTGCATGTTCAAGCTCCCCACTGAAGCCGGCATATTCATGGGCTTCTCTGAGTTGCTCCCAGCGGAGGCGCTTGAGGTCACAAGGTCGCACCCTGGCGATCCCAGGGGCTTCTCATCCTCCTTCTCTACACTCACTTCGGTTGCCTCCTTCGGAAGGATCAGATCGACATCGATGCCTTGGGACATCCATCGCTCCTTGGTTTTGGCTGTGGGGACAATCACTACGCAACCTCAAAGTGCGTAACAAGAAACACAGGCCACCAACCAAAATTATCAAGCTCCAAATTCTCCAGTAATTCTATCAGCAGCTGCCCAAGTCCCCTTGCGTTACAGTAAGGGCTCGATATTGCGGAAAGAGTAAAACTGCAGTATCCCTGGGATACTGCGAGGGAAGGTAGGACCATAGAACTGCGAGGCTACAGCCGGTCACACCCGAAAAACATGCAATACCATCCAGAAGCTGCGGCTTCGCTGCGCTCATGGCTGAGCCGAAACGTAGAGTTCGGGGGAAGCTGCGGGCTTTGCGACTAATGCTTGAAAAAATAGCAACTAATTGCAGTGAATCGTGAGCGTTAGATGTCAATCTGTGCACATTAACAACTGACTCAGATGCAATACTGTGTACAGTGGGTTGCTCGAGGCGGACCCACTAGAGAAGGAGACACTTGGTGCTCAGAGCAGGCCAACTACAAAGGGCGAGAGAAGGGCCGTAGACTCAACCGTGAGCCTTTGCATGCTCCAGCTGGATCTGCTCTTTGTCGTCCTCATCCAGCTCTGGAAGCAGGTTTTGGAGATCCCTTCACACACCTCACACGAAACGGGGCCCAAGGATGGGAAGGGGGGCATTTCAAACTCCCCGTCAGAAATCCGCCCCAATTTCACTGGCCCAAAAGATTTTGTCTGTGATTCAGGCAGCACTCCATGATTCATTGAGAGACCTTACAACACTATACACAGCTGTTTGGCTACAAGGGGATCTCAGTCCATCTGTGTCACCGAAGTGACCCTGCAGCCCTGGGAGGCCGGCTGAGCATCGCACGGCTTTAAAGGCAGCGAATCATTCAGTTACATCTTCACTTAGATCGGTAACAGAAGGAAGATGCGTCACCGGAAGAACGAGAGGACCAACCAGAGAGTCGGAGGGTAACGCAGCAAAAACGAGGTAGTGGCAGTGCCTTGCCAAGGGGAGTGCCACTTACCGAAAGCACTGCAATAGAGACACCTCACTTCTTGGGGCACTGCTCACAGCTGATGTGTCCTTCGGAGAGGACTCCCGAGTACTGCAAGATTCCGCTTCGATACTCGCATTTTTCTGAGCCGTCACTGAGCAGGCCTGGCCGCCCAAAGAAGAAAGACAAGAGCAGGCCTCACCACCCACACAACCACCTTGAAACCAATCCTGGCCTACTAAAGACAACTGCTGAAAGCTTGCGTGGCTGCCCACACAACTACGTGGCGAGCACGTGTCTTCCCACCGCATGCTGCGCCTGGCTGTCCACACAACCACACTGCACGAAAGTCTTGCTCACCACATAACTACACTATATGCATCATGCCTGGGTGACCATCGAAGTACGCTACGAGTACGCGTGGGTGCCCACCAAATAACAATGAGAGTACGCCTGGGCGCTCACACACCAACAGCAACCAGGCCGAGCCACCGACAGAGCAATGCTGCACGCATGCCTGGCCTGCCATAGAAGAGCAAAGCAATCAAGCCTGGGCGCCTACAGAACGACTGTGAGCATGCCTGGTAGCGCACAAGACAACGCTGCAACTTAGTCTGGCTGCCCGAAGAATGACGCTGCGAGGCGCCAAAATACCCTAACTACAATCATACCTGCGCACCCATAGAACAACGCTACAAGCACGCCTGGGCGTCCATAGAATAACGCCAAGTATGCGTCTGGCCGCCCACAGGAGAGTGCTAGCAGAACGCCTGCCCGTCCACACAACCACACTGCGAGCACACCTGGTTGCCCACAGAAGAACGCTGTGACCTTTCCTGGCCGCCCACACAACGGCACTACGTGCACAACCGGCCACGCACGGAACAACCCTGTGAGCACGCCAGGACGCCTATACAGCAACACTGCGAGCACACCCCGACGCCCACAGAGCAGCTCTGCGAGCACGACTGCCAGCCCACTGGACAACGTTGGAAAAGGACCCAGCCGCCGAAAAAACAACGCTCCGAGGGCCCCTGGTCGGCCACATATTCATGCTGCAAGCAAGCCTGGCCCCCCACTTAACCATGCTGCGAGGACGCCTGGCCGCCCACACAGCTATGCTCCGAGCGCGCCTGGCCGCTTACACAACGGCGCTGCGAGGACGCCTGGCCGCTTACACAACCATGCGGCCAGCACGTCTGGCCGAGCATAAAACAACGCGTAGCAAAGTGGCAGATTAGTGTTGCGAGAGACCGGGTGATTAAATTTCTACGTCAATTCGCGAGAGCATTGCACACACCCGACGCACAGAGCGAAGCCGTTGGGGAGAGCAGTGCACGCGTTCAGGGCCGCGTGCGAGTGAATAGACGACAAAAGGGAGGTTGGTGAGCACCTGCTGCTGACGGACGCTTTTCCGTTGGGCCATCCACTGTTCGTATTGTTCCATGGAAGTTCCTTTAAGCACTGGGCGCACGGTACCATCCTGGATGTCTTCGGTGAGTTTCTTCAATTTCTCGATCTTCCTGCGCGATCATACCGCCGCACGATGCGCATGTCAGCGGGGCACCGTGAAAGTGTACCGTGTGTGAGGTTAGCCCTGATGCACGGCAGACATGCACAAGACGACTTTCCGCAGAAAGGAGTGCAAACTCGCCGGAGCAGAGCGTTCATGAGCAGAGTATGCAATTCCGAGTCTCACAATTCGCTGCCCGAGCTGATGACTTGCTGATGGAAAGTGTGAGTGAATTCAGCGCAACTTCTTCGTCGTCACGAGGCGAGTTCAAAAGTGGTTTCTGCATGGACACGGAAAATCTGTGCGCCAGCGCCAGCGCTTATTTTATGCCAAAGTCTATTCACCAGGAATCCAATAGTTTTCGAAACGTACTTGCAATTCTTGTTGCCTTCGGCTACCACCGAAAGGGCGTCCTGCAGCCAAGTGAGCCGGCAATGCGACAGGCTTTACATAAACAAAAACCAAGGGTCGCCAAAAAGATTATTGAGGTTATTCCGTGGGATGCAATGATACATGGAGTATTGCCATCAAATGCTTGAATCAAACTGTGGGGAGGAGCATAGCAGACTTTCGGGCTTGACATGCAAACGTCAGCGAGGAACAGGAACGAGGGGTCAAAACCTCCAGATTTTTACGAAATTCGCTGTGATATCCTTGGAAGTCGATCGGCGAATCATCTTCTGGTAGAAATTGGTCAGTATCTACGTTGGCTCTCTCCACGACGAGCTCTCCATCGATAATTGTAACTGCTTGACCCACCATCGCGAGAGGCACCTGCGTGGACCTGAGCAATACTCGTCCTAACTACTTTGGTATTAGTCTGCGATAATTTCCCACCAAACTCACAAGAGACCGCAAATAGCAGAACTCAATTCTCCTCTCAGTTTTGAACACGCACAGGAATCATAGCGATACCGATAGGCCATAGCGATAGCAGTTGGCAGCAGGATTGACTTTTCGGTTTTGGTCTTTTTGATAATTTGATATTTCAGCATTTCTCCATGCCATCGCCTGCCCCCTTCAAGCTCCATCCTTCCCTCGCCTGCACCCGATTTTTTTGGCACTCCTGCTGATAAAGCACCCTTGCGCCCGTCCTAAGCATCCCGTCCTAAGCGCTCGACGGTCGCGACAGCTCGCGATCCTGAATCTGACCTGCTCGTCGGTTTTCTGAATTACAGAGCTCCGCGATTTAATCGGGCATTTCCAGCATTTTTAATAATGCCGCGATAAATTCGGCCGCCATTCGTTTTCCCGTAAAATCTGTCATACTGAGACACATTACGTCTGTATGATCGCGCTTGACACACACTCGTGTTACCAGTGAGACACTTTACGTCCAGAGAGACACTTTACGTCTGTTAATGAAGGGTAAGGGATCACGGGTATGCTGACTTTCCCCCCCCCTTAGGGGGGAGCAGTGGTGCACCCTTAGTTTCACCCCTCGCCTGGATGTCACCTGCAGTGCTGCCTGTGTCACAGTGTCAGGCTCCCGAAACACTTAGCCAGACAATCATATTATTTTATCTGACTTTAGTATTCCAAGAGCCGGCACACTGCATTTTTACAGTCACAAAACAGGATATATATATCCATATTTCTCCTGTTTTATCAGGTTATAGCCCACGCACCTTTCGTGTCGGCTTATTAGACTCTCTGGTCCGCTTCGCTTTTTGCGTCTCTATCGACATCTTTTGGCAGCAAACCGACATCAGCCGCACCGAACCACTCGCAGCACGTCACGGCACGGCAACCGACATCGCGACATCTCGACATCTTTTTCACGACATCTTCAGCTGTTTTTATTGCACACCTCGTGTGCTTCAATTTACAACTGGACCCGCAATATTTTATTCCCACAATGGCTTCGACTCGACGTGAGGGACTCGCATCCGCTCTGCGCGCTGCCCGCACACATCAGGGCGGAACGCCGTCACATTCACCTTCCGATTCGCAGTCTACCCCTGCCTCGTCTCGTAGACCACGCAGAATTGTTGGAACATCGTCATTGCGCTCAAAGCCAACATCAACGGTCAACGCCCCTACGGCTTTCGACTACTTCAACGATCCGGACGTTTTGACCACAACACCTGTGGAGGAGGGCCGCGAGGATGAGTACCTCGAGCAGCTCGCTTACGCATTCCAGTATGGGAGTGACCTCCTTTCGTTCCTGAAGTCTACTGGCCTCAAGATGCCCACTGGTTACACTTTGGACACCGCGACCGCCGACGTGGACTTCAACGCCCTTCTTTCGGGATTGGCCCATGTGCTCTACCCCGTCTCCTACAGCGAGGCGGCCAAGCTCCTGGACCTCGAGCACGACCATGACTTTTACCACGTCACCATCAACGAGATCCTTTTCAGCATCCTTCCGCACCCGCTTCGTGGCAACGCGCTGAGCGTGTACCACGAGTGTGCCCGCCACCACCCCGCTGATGGCCGCTATGCTCTTCAGCGCTTACGGTACGAGGTGGAGGGTGTGCCCGACGCGGACGGCATGCGCTTCTGGACTCAGATGAGGGCGGTTGTCCTCACCGAGATCGAGGACCCCGCCCCACAGCTTGCACTCATTCGACGGCTTGGCGATCGCCACCAAAAGATCAAGCCGGCGTACAACGACTCCGACCGCGTGATGGACCTCTGGCACATTCTGTCCGAGTCCGCCAAGCAATCGCCGTACGTCGCCCCTCTGTACCTGGTGGTGTTGCGTGAGTTGCGTGCGGGTGCGGTTTTCACCTTTGCCCGCCTTGCTCTCCGCATCCGCCTCGCCTTTCGGGACGAGAGCCCCCTTGCCACACTCTCGTCCCCTGCCACTCCCGACATCCCACCCGAGGGCTCTGGTTACCGCCCTAAGCAGGCGCACCAGAAGCCCAACCCATCTCCGCGTTCCCCTGTTGCCATGGCACTCCGCATGCAAAAGCAATCGGCTGCGCCCTTGGAGGGCAAGTGGACGTCCGATTCCCCCAACTCCATGTACCTCAAGTGGGTGGGCACAGGTTTCCCCTGCACCGTCTGCTTCCGCATGTGGCACATCACGGACTCCCACCCCGACACTCGTGGTGCCTGCCCGTACGTGTGCCTCGAGGCATTTGCGAACAACAGGCACCTGGAGACATCGCGAGCGGCTACTGCCCGCCCGCCACTTGATGCATCTGCCGCCGCCCTCACGGCACCGCCCCCTGCGGTGGACCCGCCGACTCCACCCGCAGAGCAGCCTACTGCAGTGGCATTCCACACCGCCCGCCTCTCCCTGCCTGCACCAATTGCAGGTGATGCGATCGACACCGTCGGCAGCGGCTCTCTGGTGGTGCCAACCACGGTCGATGCCGCCTCTCCGCCGCTGCCTGATGACCTCGAGGAGCCCGCTTGCTACGGCGCTGTCTTCGACGCCGAGGACGACACCGATTGGCCGGCATTTCGCTCTTCGCCCGTGTGGCTGCCCAAGTTCAGCGGCAGTGTCAACGAAGACATCCCACAACCCTAGATTTGGATTCGGGTTTGAAATGTAAAGATGTACTAGCGCCATGCATGGAATTGCTTCTAGCTAGGTTGAAAAAGGCCTCATCGAGTTACATTCTAACATTTCTTCTAGCCGCCTGTCCGGGTGTACCGGCTGGCCCTGCAGTGCACCTCCCTCCTTCGGGGTGAGGTGGTGTCACGGGTATGCTGACTTTCCCCCCCCTTAGGGGGGAGCAGTGGTGCACCCTTAGTTTCACCCCTCGCCTGGATGTCACCTGCAGTGCTGCCTGTGTCACAGTGTCAGGCTCCCGAAACACTTAGCCAGACAATCATATTATTTTATCTGACTTTAGTATTCCAAGAGCCGGCACACTGCATTTTTACAGTCACAAAACAGGATATGTATATCCATATTTCTCCTGTTTTATCAAGGGAAAGGCAAAGGGTTTAAGATTTAGCGGCAGTAGGAATAGTTTTCAGAAGCATATGAAAAGTATTCTAGTGCTTCTGAAAACTATTCCTACTTCTTCTATATCCTAAACCCTTTGCCTTGCCTTTTACTGCTGCACGCGACCGGCAAGCATCTTTGAAACTTCCGAGTTTCAAAGATGCGTTTTGTATTTTGGGTGCACCCTAAAATTACAAAACAGCCGAGCGCTTCCCGTTTGTGCGGGATATTCACATGTATTCCATGGAATATTTCATATGAGTTGACACACATGCACACGCAGGGGAAACCCTCGGCTGTTTGGCATCTTTGGGTTTGGGTTTGTGTTCCCAAACCCAAACCCAAAACATCTGCCTTAGAAATAAATTGCGCGTTGGGCGCACAAGTAACTTGAAGCCTTGAGCTTCAGGTAACTTAAAGATATATCCCTTGGCAGTATTTGTGCCAAGTTTCGTGCTCTAGGGCGCACGGGAAGCCCTCGGCTGTCTGGCATCTTTGCGTTTGGGTTCGAACCCAAACCCAAACCCAAAACATCTGCCTTTGAAATACATTGCGCGTTTCGCGCACAAGTAACTTGAAGCCTTGAGCTTCAGGTAACTTAAAGATATATCCCTTGGCAGTATTTGTGCCAAGTTTCGTGCGCTAGGACGCACGGGAAGCCCTCGGCTGCTTGCCATCTTTGGGTTTGGGTACGTTCGAACCCAAACCCAAAGGCAAAGGCATAGGACAGTTTCGTATATTCTGTCCCGATGCCTTTGCAACCTCGCATGCTAACTCATATTACAATGAATATTCAACACTTAATTTGAATCATGTAATTTTAGGGTGCACCCAAAATACAAAACGCATCTTTGAAACTCGGAAGTTTCAAAGATGCTTGCCGGTCGCGTGCAGCAGTAAAAGGCAAGGCAAAGGGTTTAGGATATAGAAGAAGTAGGAATAGTTTTCAGAAGCACTAGAATACTTTTCATATGCTTCTGAAAACTATTCCTACTGCCGCTAAATCTTAAACCCTTCGCCTTTCCCTTTCCCTTCATTAACAGACGTAAAGTATCTCTCTGGACGTAAAGTGTCTCACTGGGAACACGAGTGTGTGTCAAGCGCGATCATACAGACGTAATGTGTCTCAGTATGACAGATTTTACGGAAAAACGAATGGCGGCCGAATTTACCGCGGCATTAAAAATGCTGGAAATGCCCGATTAAATCGCGGAGCTCTGTAATTCAGAAAACCGACGAGCAGTTCAGATTCAGGATCGCGAGCTGTCGCGACCGTCGAGCGCTTAGGACGGGATGCTTAGGACGGGCGCAAGGGTGCTTTATGCTGCCTGCCGCGGGGCCAAAAAAAGAGCTCCAATATCGAATATCAATATGAATATCCCCTACAGTACTCTTGTCCCCAGAGATTATGGACGAAAATAAACATTTAGGGTTTGTAACTCTGTGGGGTCCATATCTCGGAGAAACTCTGGGAACAAGAGTAGAATATCCCCGTGGGAGTATCAGTATGCAGTATGCAATACAGTATGCCGTATC